>JASEVX010000014.1:19543056-19650761 GCA_031761405.1 Serripes groenlandicus
CTGCAGATGCGTCAAACTGCGGCTGTATGAGTGAGACGATTCTTTTGAGTACCCCCAATATAGAGTTTGTGGGAAAGGGTTGTTATACACAAAATAATAACAAGTTTGCTTAAAGCGACTGAACTCCAGATACTCAACTGTCGAAAAAAAATAAAATTTCTAACTTTAAGAAAATAAGTGTTATTTTTGTATTTGGGCCATTAAAATATGATAACTGACATATTACATACCCCTATAATCGGTGAGATTTTCTTGTTTTCGATACTTTTTCCATCGCAAATTCTACCCTGTCAGTAACGGGGTAAGTATTTTTAAATAGGAAACCCCTTCATCGGGACAACTGAAAACGACTCAAGTTCACTTTACTGATAAAAAACGATACATTTTCTACCCTGGTTTTACTTGGATAACATAAAGAATAACATTTAGGGCGAATTTAAGGTTTTCTTTTTTCTTTTTTGTTTTGGTGCCATCTGGATTTCAGTCGCTTTAAATGATATCTATATTGTATTGTATGTTTGTGCTTTGTTTCTTAGGTCTCTCGCCTAATTCCATCAGTTTCGTTTTGTCTTTATTTTAAACCTATTTTTACATCGATTGCTAAACGAGCTATAAACTTATATTAATCATGCGCGATGTCTGCTTCCTGGAGACTGAACCTGTCCTTGCGCCGTTTGTGGGGAAAAATCGCTAAGGTAGAACCCGCTCATCACGGGATTCGAACCCGGGACCGAGCCCGATACGAGAGGCCGACGCTCTATCACTTCACCACTGTCTTTCCATTTCACTATGTTATTGTAAGAGATATTATGTACTTATTACTGATCATATTCATACAATGTTTCCAATATAATGTCTGCTGCTACAGGGTTCAAAAGTTGTATGCTTCGGGTGCCCCAAACTGCGACTGTGAATGAGAAAGCGTTGACATCACTTGACAGTTCTTCAACACTTACTGCCAAAACAGTGTTGAACTATTTATTACTTACTTTGTTGTCACTATTAGCAATATTTGCAAAAGTTTCAACATTTCCAAATTTTGATCTACATCTGGAGATCAATATCATTAAGAATATTTCGGACAAATATTAGAATGTTTCCAAACTTAATTTAGGATTGCAATCGTCTGCTGTTCAATACGTCGAATCCACTTTATCTGCATTAGGGACAAATGTTGCCAAACTTAATTTAGGATTGAAAATCGTCTGCTGTTCAATACGTCGAATCCACTTTATCTGCGTTAGGGACAAATGTTTCCAAATTTAATTTAGGATTGCAATCGTCTGCTGTTCAATACGTCGAATCCCCTTTATCTGCATTAGGGACAAATGTTGCCAAACTTAATTTAGGATTGCAATCGTCTGCTGTTCAATACGTCGAATCCACTTTATCTGCGTTAGGGACAAATGTTTCCACATCTGAATATATATCAATTGTATCTTTATTAAGAATATGTCGAACAAATATTTGAAGTTTCGACTTAGTTTTCATAATACAAAAAGATGAGCACATAATGAAAAGGTAACTTGATAATATTCAGACAATGTATTCAAACTTAATTTAGGAATGCAGTCGTCTACTGTTATAGTAAGATACGTCAAATCCCTTTTATCTTTTTATCGGGCAATTATTTCTACATCAGCATCTGTATCAATCGTAACCTTATTAAGAATATGTCGAACAAATAGTAAAAGTATCTGCTTAATTTTCATAAAAAGAAAAGAACAAAATAGCACATAATGAAAAAAGTAACATGACAATATTCAGACAATGCTTACAAACTGAAGGTATGACATGGCGGGGTTCGTCTACTGTAAGTAAGATACGTCAAATCGCCTTTAAAGGACAGCACATAATGAGAAAGGTAATATTCAGACAATGTTTTCAAACTTAATTTAGAATTGCAGTTCGTCTGCTGTAAGATACGTCAAATCCCTTTATCTGCACGAGGGGAAAATGTTTCCCACATCCATATTTGTAACAATCTTATCTTTAATATGTCGGACAAATATTAGAAGTATCTACTTAGTCTTCAAAATACAAAAAAAAGGACAGCCCATAATGAGAAAAGTAACTTGATAATATTCAGACAATGTTTTCAAACTTAATTTAGAATTGCGGTCGTCTACTGTTAGAAAGAAACGTCAAATCTCCTTCATCTGCAAAAAAGGGAAAATTGTTTCCACATCCGAATCTGATAGACAGAACCGATACATCAACGTAGCACGAGGCTTTCTTTGCTGTCCATATTTGGACAGAAAGCTATATTTCTGCTGCGAAAACACGATACCGATTGAAGGCTCGCGTGGGTGGCAATTATTTCTATTGGTAAATCGTGGACGGTATAGGATCCATTATTAGGTCAAGGATGGTGTGTGATTGATTTTGTTTTTTGTTTTGGTGATAAACCGTCGTCCCATTACAGACGCTTGCTTTCCGACGCCTTTGAAGAAGACATATTTTGAAAAACATTGTGACAAAAAGATGAATTGCTCATGATGAGCAATTTCTCCTTTTGCCCCAATGTTTTCCAACACTTTTTTTTCAATAACTATACCTTCTTTTATAGAGAGTATCCTTGTTTTTGCCAATCTATTTTTCTAAGGCGGATTTTCTTAATTAGTTGTATGTGGTAAAGGGTTAATGCCTATTTTAACTCTGGTGCAGTTTTATTGCCGAGTTTCCTCGTTTTAAGTCATTGTTACCTATGTAACTGTCGATGTTTTTTCGTGTCTGTGTTTCTGCGTAATAGTTCGTGTCTCTGCGTTAACGTCGGTGTTGTTTCGTAATAGTCGGTGTTGTTTCGTAATAGTCGGTGTTGTTTCGTAATAGTCGGTGTTGCTTCGTAATAGTCGGTGTTGCTTCGTAATAGTCAGTGTTGTTTCGTAATAGTCAGTGTTGTTTCGTAATAGTCGGTGTTGTTTCGTAATATCCGGTGTTGCTTCGTAATAGTCGGTGTTGCTTCGTAATAGTCAGTGTTGTTTCGTAATAGTCAGTGTTGTTTCGTAATATCCGGTGTTGCTTCGTAATAGTCGGTGTTGCTTCGTAATAGTCGGTGTTGTTTCGTAATAGTCAGTGTTGTTTCGTAATAGTCGGTGTTGCTTCGTAATAGTCAGTGTTGTTTCGTAATAGTCGGTGTTGTTTCGTAATAGTCGGTGTTGTTTTGTAATAGTCAGTGTTGTTTCGTAATAGTCAGTGTTGTTTCATAATAGTCAGTGTTGCTTCGTAATAGTCAGTGTTGTTTCGTAATAGTCAGTGTTGTTTCGTAATAGTCAGTGTTGCTTCGTAATAGTTAGTGTTGTTTCGTAATAGTCAGTGTTGCTTCGTTATAGTCAGTGTTGCTTCGTAATAGTCATAGTTGCTTCGTAATAGTCAGCGTTGCTTCGTAATAGTCAGTGTTGTTTCGTAAAAGTCAGTCTTATTTTGTCGTAGTCAATGTCGCCGTTTCATTTAGTTTTGCTACTTTAGTGTCGGCTTTTCTCCGTAAACGTCAGTGACTATTCGTACTCGTAGGCGTTGATGCGTACACAAGCCGATATTTCTGCGTAATAGACGGTGTTTCTCTCAATGTTGCTCCTTTATTGTCGATGTACGTAATATTCAGTACAACTTGGTACCACTTTAGTTTTCCTGCTGCAAAAACAAAAATGCCGATACTGCATGCGTAGGTGGTTTTTTCTATTGGTAAATTCATGTTTGGTATTTATTGAAATATAAAATATCTCCATAAATAGACGGAGTTTTTGTTAATGTTGCTTCTTTATTGTCGATATATCTGTATCAGTACAATTACGTACAACTGTAGTTTTCCTGCTGCCAAAAGAAAAAAATGCCGATATACTGCATGCGTGGGTATTATTGAATTCTAAAATGTCTGCGTAATAGACGGTTCTGTCAGTGTTGACCTTTAATGGTCGATGTGTCTGTCAGTTTATCTGCGTGCAACTTTAGTTTTCCTGCTGTTAAAACAAAAATGCCGAAACTGCATGCGTCGGTGATAATTCTATTTGTAGATTAATGTAAGATATTTATTGAATCGTAAAATGTCTGCGTAATAGACGGTGTTTCTGTCAGTGTTGACCTTTAAAAAGACTGAAATCCAGATGGCACGAATTCGCCCTGAATGTTATTCTTTATGTTATCCAAGTAAAACCAGGGTAGAAAATGTATCGTTTTTTATCAATAAAGTGAACTTGTGTCGTTTTCAATTGTCCCGATGAAGGGGTTTCCTATTTAAAAATACTTACCCCGTTACTGACATGGTAGAATTTGCGATGGAAAAAGTATCGATAACAAGAAAATCTCACCGATTATAGGGGTATGTAATATGTCAGTTATCATATTTTAATGCCCTAAATACAAAAATAACACTTATTTTCTTAAAATTGGATTTTTTTCTTTCGACAGTTGGGTATCTGGAGTTCAGTCGCTTTAATGGTCGATGTAGGTAATAGTCCGTTTATCTGCGTACAACTTTAGGTTTCCTGCTGTTAAAACAAAAATACCAATATACTGCATGCGTCGGTAATAATTCTATTTGTAGATTGATATACGGTATTTATTGAATCGTAAATTGTCTGCGTAATAGACGGTGTTTCTGTCAGTGTTGACCTTTAATGGTCGGTGTACGTAATAGTCCGTTTATCTGCGTCCAACGTTAGGTTTCCTGCTGTTAAAACAAAAATGCCGATATACTGCATGCGTCGGTGATAATTATATTTGTAGATTGATGTAAGATATTTATTGAATTATAAAATGTCTCCGTAATAGACGGTGTTTCTGTCAGTGTTGACCTTTATTTGTCGATGTGTCTGTCAGTTTATCTGCGTGCAACTTTAGTTTTCCTGCTGTTAAAAAAAAAATGCCGATATACTGCATGCGTCGGTGGTAATTCTCTTAATAAATTGTTGTTTGGTATTTATTGAATTCTAAAATGTCTCCGTTATAGACGGAGTTTCTGTCAGTGTTGCTTCTTTATTGTCGATATATCTGTTTAATATTTAGTACAATTGCGTACAAATTTAGTTTTCTTGCAAAACAAAAATGCCGATACTGCATGCGTAGGTGGTTTTTCTATTGGTAAATTGATGTTTGTTATTCATTGAATTATAATATGTCTACGAAATAGAAGGTGTTTCTGTCAAAGTTGCTTATTTATTGTCGATATATCTGCTTTAATACTGAGTCAGTATAACCAGGAACGTAGATACGATTATCTACGTCCCTTGTTTAACAGAGACAAACAATTGTTTTCCTGCAGCCAAGAAAATGCCGATATGCGTGGGTGGTAATCCTATTGAATGGTCGTGTTAGGTATTTATTGATTTCTTAAAATACATGTAGGTCAAGGATACAGGTTCTGTCTATTCAGAGATCTATATATTTATTATTCTGTTTGTAAACAATATTAAAGAGGGTTGTTCTATATTCTGTCATGTATATATATGACATTTTGTTTCGCCGTTTGTAATGCTAAATTGAATTTTCCTCATGTTTTTGTCCATGTACAAACTGTGAGTATTAAAGAAATTGAATTGAATTGAATTGGAACTACCACAGGATGCCACGGTTATCGATACACCAGTTTGATTGAGTATTAAAGTCATGTCATTGATTGATCGACCATGTCTGATGTCAAAAGCCTATTTAGATTCGCATCCTGATACTCGGGACGTTAATCTTTTACCGCATACAATAAACCTGCAGCAGATTTTTTTGAAAACATTTAATGAAAAATATTGAAACTCTTAATGCCCCAGTCATAGAGTAACGTTTAAATGAAAGGACAATTATTCAATCAATTGAATAATTGTGGCAAATTGAGAAAACTGCAGCAGATTTCTTTGAAAACATTTAATGTAAAATATGGAAACTTTTAATGCGCCAGTCATAGTGTCACGTTTAAATGAAAGGACAATTATTCAATCAATTGAAAAGATTGTGGCAAATTGAGAAAACTGCAGCAGATTTCTTTGAAAACATTTAATGACAAATATTGAAACTCTTAATGCCCCAGTCATAGTGTCACGTTTAAATGAAAGGACAATTATTCAATCAATTGAAAACATTGTGGCAAATTGAGAAAACTGCAGCAGATTTCTTTGAAAACAATCAATGAAAAATATTGAAACTCTTAATGCCCCAGTCATAGTGTCACGTTTAAATGAAAGGACAATTATTCAATCAATTGAAAACATTGTGGCAAATTGAGAAAACTGCAGCAGATTTCTTTGAAAACATTTAATGACAAATATTGAAACTCTTAATGCCCCAGTCATAGTGCCACGTTTAAATGAAAGGACAATTATTCAATCAATTGAAAACAATGTGGCAAATTGAGAAATCTGCAGCAGATTTCTTTGAAAACATTTAATGAAAAATATTGAAACTCTTAATGCCCCAGTCACAGTGTCACGTTTAAATGAAAGGACAATTATTCAATCAATTGAAAACATTGTGGAAAATTGAGAAAACTGCAGCAGAATTCTTTGAAAAGATTTAATGACAAATATTGAAACTCTTAATGCCCCAGTCATACTGTCACGTTTAAATGAAAGGACAATTATTCAATCAATTGAAAACATTGTGGAAAATTGAGAAAACTGCAGCAGATTTCTTTGAAAACATTTAATGAAAAATATTGAAACTCTTAATGCCCCAGTCATAGTGTCACGTTTAAATGAAAGGACAATTATTCAATCAATTGAAAACATTGTGGCAAATTGAGAAAACTGCAGCAGATTTCTTTGAATACATTTAATGACAAATATTGAAACTCTTAATGCCCCAGTCATAGTGTCACGTTTAAATGAAAGGACAATTATTCAATCAATTGAAAACATTGTGGCAAATTGAGAAATCTGCAGCAGATTTCTTTGAAAACATTTAATGAAAAATATTGAAACTCTTAATGCCCCAGTCATAGTGTCACGTTTAAATGAAAGGACAATTAATCAATCAATTGAAAACATTGTGGAAAATTGAGAAAACTGCAGCAGAATTCTTTGAAAAGATTTAATGAAAAATATTGAAACTCTTAATGCCCCAGTCATAGTGTCACGTTTAATTGAAAGGACAATTATTCAATCAATTGAAAATATTGTGCATAATTGAGAAAACTGCAGCAGATTTCTTTGAAAACATTTAATAAAGACTATTGAAACTCTTAATGCCCCAGTCATAGTGTCACGTTTAAATGAAAGGACAATTATTCAATCAATTGAAACGATTGTGGAAAATTGAGAAAACTGCAGCAGATTTCTTTGAAAACATTTAATGTAAAATATGGAAACTTTTAATGCGCCAGTCATAGTGTCACGTTTAAATGAAAGGACAATTATTCAATCAATTGAAAAGATTGTGGCAAATTGAGAAATCTGCAGCAGATTTCTTTGAAAACATTTAATGAACACTATTGAAACTCTTAATGCCCCAGTCATAGTGTCACGTTTAAATGAAAGGACAATTATTCAATCAATTGAAAACATTGTGGCAAATTGAGAAAACTGCAGCAGATTTCTTTGAAAACATTTAATGTAAAATATGGAAACTTTTAATGCGTCAGTCATAGTGTCACGTTTAAATGAAAGGACAATTATTCAATAAATTGAAAACATTGTGGCAAATTGAGAAAACTGCAGCAGATTTCTTTGAAAACATTTAGTGAAAACTTTTAATGCCCCAGTCATACTGTCACGTTTAAATAAAAGTACAATTATTCAATCAATTGAAAACATTGTTGAAAATTGAGAAAACTGCAGCAGATTTCTTTGAAAACATTTAATGAAAAATATTGAAATTCTTAATGCCCCAGTCATAGTGTCACGTTTAAATGAAAGGACAAATTTTCAATCAATTGAAAACATTGTGGAAAATTGAGAAAACTGCAGCAGATTTCTTTGAAAACATTTAATGACAAATATTGAAACTCTTAATGCCCCAGTCATAGTGTCATTTTTAAATGAAAGGACAATTATTCAATAAATTGAAAACATTGTGGCAAATTGAGAAAACTGCAGCAGATTTCTTTGAAAACATTTAATGACAAATATTGAAACTCTTAATGCCCCAGTCATAGTGTCACGTTTAAATGAAAGGACAATTATTCAATCAATTGAAAACAGTGTGCCAAATTGAGAAAACTGCAGCAGATTTCTTTGAAAACATTTAATGAAAAATATTGAAACTCTTAATGCCCCAGTCATAGTGTCACGTTTAAATGAAAGGACAATTATTCAATCAATTGAAAACATTGTGGAAAATTGAGAAAACTGCAGCAGAATTCTTTGAAAACATTTAATGAAAAATATTGAAACTCTTAATGCCCCAGTCATAGTGTCACGTTTAAATGAAAGGACAATTATTCAATCAATTGAAAAGATTGTGGCACATTGAGAAAACTGCAGCAGATTTCTTTGAAAACATTTAATGAAAACTATTGAAACTCTTTATGCCCCAGTCATACTGTCACGTTTAAATGAAAGTACAATTATTCAATCAATTGAAAACATTGTGGAAAATTGAGAAAACTGCAGCAGATTTCTTTGAAAATATTTAATGAAAACAATTGAAACTTTTAATGCCCCATTCATAGTGTCGCGTTTAAATGAAAGGACAATTATTCAATCAATTGAAAACATTGTGGCAAATTGAGAAAACTGCAGCAGATTTCTTTGAAAACATTTAATACACAATATGGAAACTCTTTATAAATGAAAGGACAATTATTGAATAAAGTTGAAAACATTGTAGCAAATGGAGAAATTGCTCATTATGAGGGATTTCTTCTTTTGCCACTATGTTTCGACTGCTGCAGCGGTGTCAACAAACGTCTACATGTGGGAAACGGTTAAACAACATTATGGTATCCATAACGGATCTGTGAAAAACAGCATTTCTCAACAAATGGGACTAACATCTGCCGTGAAGGCTGATCAGCTTCTTTCATGTTCGTCATTTAATCATACGGCCTCGGTCGTGCAGTGGTAACGCGTCTGCCTCGGGTTCTGAACGTCGCGGGTTCGATCCACGGCCGGGTCAAATCGAAGACTTTAAACATGGTAGTAATGGCTGCCGTCCTTAGCGCTCACGGCTGATGGGTTAGCTTTACGAATGTCTCTCTAGCAATAGCAATTGTTTAAAAATAGATATATAGAAAAAATGTACTGCACGTACTTCAACCTGCATTGAAGATCTTAGGGAGGAAAATTCAAGCGATAGATATTTACCTTTGTGTTCTGTAATTCTGTATTTTTTACACATTCACGTATGTTATTTTAATATGTTTGTACGATGATGGTCCTTTTTTTTTTAGATCAAGTCAATAAACTTCTGTTCTGTTCTGTTCTGATCTAAGAATAAATGGACCAGTAGTACTGGTAACTTTCTAAGGGAACGCCATGATATAACTCAACAGTGTTGGAATTGGCGTAAAGCACCAAACACTGAATTTATCGAGCAATTAGCCTTACTATCGCACATCAGCACTAATGCTATCCCCCTAACTCTAAGCGCAAAGGAAAACAAAAATCACGAATACAATTTTCAGTTTTCTTTGGTTCGAACCGGACCAGAGATCGAACCCTGGTCCCGAAACTTTAAATTTCTGAAAACGTTCTATCTGCTCAGAACTGGACTCCATTCTCCGAATACGGCTTCTGATTGGTCAATTAGGAGAACGAATTTGCTTCTGACCAATCAGATACTTGAGGCACACCTTCTGAGCAAGGTAACATACTGTTATAGTTATGGAGCCAGGGTCCGGAACTAGTAAACCCTGAAAACGTTCTCAGTGCTTTTAACTGAACTCCATTTTTCAAATAAGGCTTCTGATTGGTCAATTTCTAGATTGAATTTACTTCTGACCAATCAGAAGACGGGATAAAATTCATAGTTTTGCAGCCAGGACTCCTATTCTCAAGACAACAACAACAACACCAATGCGGTCTGTTTTAACTTTATTTCTTGTATCGTTTTGTGTTTTACGCCGCTTTAAACAATTGTTCAGTTATATCACGGTATTTCCTGGATAAGCTTCCAGTACTATTGGTCCACTTATCTTGACGCCAGCCAGTATGTCGTACTACTAACCCCGTCAAGGAGGGCAGCCATTACTACCAGTTTTAAAGTATTTGGTATGACCCGACTGGGAACCTCCCGCACCCGAGACAGACGCTCTATCAACAACAACAACACCAATGCGGTATGTTTATTTTCTTATGAAGTGACTTAATTATATCGTTAATGTGATGGTTATTTTCCCATCTTTTCACATCTCGTCCCGTGTTTTCACGTCTTTTCTGTCACTCATTATGTCCTATTTTGGGATGGAAGCCCTTGAAATAAGCTTATCTAATTTTACCGAACCCCGGTTTCCGTACTCAAGACTCTATCAACAACAACAGCAACAACACGAAGTCGGTCTTGGTTTGTTAATTATAGAGTGGTTTAATTAGATAATTTTAATTAATTAATTTTCACATATTTTCACGTCTTTTATTTCACTCATTATGTCCTTTTTTTGGGATGGAAGCCCTTGAAATAGGCTTATATAATTTTACCGAACCCGGTTTCCCGTTCTCAAGACTCTATCAACACAACAACTCCAAGGCGGTCTTGGTTTGTTTCTTATAGAGTGACTTAATTATATCAATTAAGTAATGGCAAATTTTCACATCTTTTCATGTCTTTTTTTTCACTCATTATGTCATATTTTGGGACGGAAGCCCTTCAAATAGGCTAATTAAATTTGACCGGACCTGGGATCGAACACGTGTCTCCCGTTCAGACGCCCAATCAGTAACAATAACAAGGCGGTCTGTTTATTTTCTTATGGAGTTGGCTTAATTAGATCGTTGAGGTAATGTTTGTTTTCACATCTTTCCACGTCTTTTATTTAGCTCATTATGTCATATTTGATTTGACCAGACCAAGGATCGAACCCATTATTAAGGCAAGATAGAAGCTCAATCAACAACAATAACAAGGCGGTCTGTTTATTTTCTTATTGAGGTGGCTTAATTAGATCGTTAAGGTATTAGTTATTTTCACATCTTTCCACGTCTTTTATTTATCTCATTATGTCATATTTTGTGCTGGAAGCCCTATAAAAAGCTTATTTAATTGGAGACATCGGCCAGTTATCTCCCTTTAATACTCTCTACATCTAGCTAGGTCCTATCATTTGGTTTCCTCTATTTTTATCATTGGTTTCTTTGCACTGGACGGTGCACTTATAATTGCATTTTCTTGGCCAACTGTTATTAGATTGATTAGTAATTCCACATTTGTTTTCTTTAAACACTGATATGTACATTTTCTCTTTTGAATCATCACTTTAATTAACACATTTATGATTAAAGTGTACAGAGTAATTGCAATATCTCATTGCGAAATAACGATAAAGACAAAGGATTCCAACTAAAAGGACCTACCAACTATTTGGTCTTCCTTGGTCTTTATCTGACAAGGGAGATAATATAATTATCATTAATGTCCCTCATTTGACCGGACCAAGGATCGAACCCGTTCTCCTCGGCGAGACAGCAGCTCAATCAACAACAATACCGCGGCTGTCTGTTTATTTTCTTATGAAGTGACTTAATTATGTCGTTAATGTGATGGGTTATTTTCCCATCTTTTTCACGTCTAGTCACGTATCTTCACGTCTTTTCTGTCACTCATTATGTCCTATTTCGAGATGGAAGCCCATCAAATATGCTTATTTAATTTGACCGAACCAGGGATCGAACACGTGTCTCCCGTTCTCAAGGCAAGACAGAAGCTCAATCAACAACAATACCGCGGCTGTCTGGTTTTTTTTTTATATGAAGTGGCTTTATTAGATCGTTAGGCTATTTTCACATCTTGTCACGTTTTTTCTCGACTTTTAAAGTCTTTTATCTCGTCTTTTAGCGTCTTTTCTGTCACTCAACACGTCCTTTTTTGGAACAGAAGCCCTTCAAATAGGCTTATTTAATCATCGGTATCAAAATACATTATCCATTCCAACATTCAATGAATCCACAGAGCACGACGTAAATATTATCTAGGCAAACATACGGAACAATCTCTAAGAATGAAAGTAAAATAATTTATTTCAATTGTAAAATTATGTGTAGTGGGGAAGCTACTCTTGAACAATTTCTTCTTTTGCCACAATGAATACAAAATCTCTCTGCTGCCGATGCGTCAAATGTGACAGCATGAGAGAAAGAGTTGAAATAGGATTGGGCACTTAGCTAGTTCCTGGAATAGAATACCTTAAATAGCTTGTAAACCTTTAACTTGATTCCATTTGAAGCCTTTGCAGAAGACGACATTAAATAAATAGAAAAAAAAGAATAGGGAAATATATAACAAGTTTGGAGTTGCTTTCTAGCAGCAGTAATCCATCTACATTACGAGAAAATCAACATTGTGGACTCTGCGTAAAGTATCGACCCGGATCAGCCTAAGCATGCCGCGCACGCCAACCCTGACAGACACTTTTCACCTCCTGTGGATTTTCTGTTTCCGGAATCATTTCTCTATACTTATATTTCCCTAAGACGGTATGTGTCGGCCCGGATTAGCCTGCGCAGAGTCCCTAATGTTGGTTTTCATGGAACGGCTCATATAGTTTCTATCCATAAGTGGTTCGAAAATTCACTTCATCAAGTATACTGGTGGATTCTCGCCTACCTTTAAGATCTGCAGCAGACAACTTCGAAAGCATCTAGACAAATAAAGGAAAACTCTCTACAAATGAAAGGACACTCTTGAACAAAGCTGAATAAAATGTGCTGAAATTAGAAAATGCTCATCGTGAGCAACTTCTCCTTTTCCCACAATGTTTTCAACTCAACAGTTGTCCACTGCAGATGCGTCCTTATGTGGAAAAGGGATAACTTTGGCATTTAAAGTTCACGAGACCAAAAAAAAAAAAAAAAAGAAGAAAAAATACTCTTGTTGAATATATGTTGTGTTATGGTCTTTTTGCATCGTATACTCTCTTTGTGAAGTTCTTCCATATCAGTGTAAGTATTTTAAAATGGTAGTAATGGTAGTAAATACTGCCTTTCTTGGTGCTTAGGGTTTGCTGGGTGATATGCATTACGACACGACTGACTGACTGGTGTCAGGATAAATAGACCAGTAGTACTGGTAACTTACCCATAAGGAAACACCGTGATATGACTAAACAATTATTGGTAAAGCGGCGTATTGCACCAAACAGTCAATCAATCAATCAATAATTTTATTTCTAGCACGTTCATGAATTGGTATTACCGGTGCATATATAATTCATATCCCGGATCATTTTCCATGTCAATGATTGCGAATTATGAATCTAATCTGTATACACAGAAAATAAGTTTCTTCATGTTTTCATATATTTTGTATACAGAAATCCCATCTTGAACCGTCTGTGATAAAGTCAACACAGAAAAGTTAACAGTTCCCTGAAATAACATTAAAACGTATAATACGCATTCTGCATTTTGATTGGTGAATTATGTGTCTATCCCATGATTCAATATTTCAATCAGCTGTAATTGAGTCCATATACAAATTAGATTGTGACGTCATTCGTGCGATTTTCATACTAAGCATATTCGGCGCCCTCGGATATGAACAACCACCGTTAATGTCCTCCATGACCAGACAAAGTTTAATCCGTCATTTAGAACACTAGCAGTTGCCTGAAATAACATTAAAACGTATAATACGCATTCTGCATTTTGATTGGTGAATTATGTGTCTATCCCGTCAATATCCTTCATGACCATACACATTTTAGTCTGTCATTAAGAACACTTCGGCTGGGTTATTGTCAGTATACACTGTATAACTATTCTAACACACCACGAGCGCAATTCCTTCTACGTGGTTTGTCTTCCATTTTTGTGCCAAAATATATCTTATTAAATAAATTAAAACAGATAAAAAATATGCTTCAATTTCACCAATTTGTAACACACAATATTAACAGTTGCACACACTATGGTGCATGCTAATGATATTATGAAGTAACCTGCCTCCACCATTGCGTTTTAGGGTCAGGCAGACACCAACAATGGCGGAGCCCTATGGACAAGGTGTATCAATTAAACATCTAGAGAGACGACCCTTTTCTGGACCAACTGTTTAACCTTTCCAACATTGAATGCATTTTGATTCATTAGTTATGTATTGCCCCCGCAATTGATGCAAAAAAAACTCACGTGTTATATTTATTGACAATTTTGTAAGGATGTATGTTGGTTGATCTGCACGCCAAATAGTTTCGTCTGCAATGCTACGGTAAATGAATACAAATAATTATTGAACAGCGAGACTTATGGCCTCTGTGTAATGTATCGATCCAGATCAGCCTGTGCAGTTCCCGCATACTGATCCTGGCCGACACATTCCGTATCAGGAGGATAGAGGTATAGAGTAATGATTCCTGAATGAGAAAAATCCACAGGAGGCGAAAAGTGTCTATCCGGGTAAGCCTGCGTGACATGCTTAGGCTGATCCGGGTCGATACTGTACGCAGAGTCCACAATGTAGGTTTTCTCGCGGGACGGCTTATATAATCATTCTATATCCAGTTCCCAAGCGTAACTGTTCGAGTAATGTAGCAATGCGTCCACGGTCAATCAATGTTCAACATATCGCAACCATCAAGCACAGATGAAAAAAAATGAGTTGAAGCGAGGCGACCCAGAAAACTGTGTCCACCCTTGTTAATATCTATGCACAGAGTAGGTCATATCTATTTTTTAGAGGAGCAAAAGTCCCTGTGCATCATCAAGTGAGTTTTAGTATCGTCAGTACTTTGATTTTAAAACCGTCCGATATTTATTACATTAGGTTATAATGCCCGCGATAACCATTTCCAACTCTGATATGCATTTTAACGCTCTTTGCAGTAGAGGACCTTTGATAACAGTGTGTCAAAAGGAGACTTTGCTGAAATTGAGCAATGTCTTCTGTTGCTACAAAACGTTTCCACTCCTTTCAATAAATTAACGTCCGTTTATGTAGATGTTCTATTTTTGTTTGTCTGGCTCTTTTTTAAAGCCGTCTGATGCAGACTTGTTGCATGTCAAAAAGGGTTAGACGAAGGATATTAACCCTTTGCCTCATATAGACGTTTACTGACGCCTCTGTTGCAGACGGCTTTTTGAAAACAAAGTGACAAAAGAAGAAAATGAGCAATTTCTCCTTTTGCCACAATGTTTTCCACTTTTAGTCATAGGTTATCCATTCAATTATAGAGATATTCCATATTTTGACAAAATTTGTTCAAAGTCGTTTGCTGCAGACTTGTCGTATGAGGGAAAGGATTAACCCGTTCCATCAAGGTTATTAGAGGCTTTATTTTTCCCGTATGAATTACATTGTCTACGCCTGGATAACCCTGCGTAATGACTTCCGTTCAATGGTACAGAAATAAAGCCTTCGTGAAACACCTCAACCCTTACCTAAGCCGAGCCCTGGTATCGACGCAGTCTTTCAATCCAGCGTTGTGAGTTCGCGTCTGCTGTATACTTGCTATAAGTCAAAAAGGGTTAGACGAAGGATATTCACCCGTTCCATCAAGGTTATTATAGGCTTTATTTGTCCATATGAATTACATTGTAAACGCCTGGATAACCCTGCTTAATGACTTCCGTTCAATGGTACAGAAATAAAGCCTTCGTGAAACACCTCAACACTTACCTAAGCCAAGCCCTGTTAGCTTAGTCGGTATCGACGTAAGCTTTTAAACCAGGGGCTGTGAGTTCGAATCCTAGCTCAGTCAACATATTTTACGACCTTTGATAAAATGCACTGTGACAAGCGTCAATCATATTTCACCAATGGTCAAAATACTTTATGTGGAAAAGCAGCCAGTTGCTTGGAAAGTGTGATGTGTGGAAAACTGGTGTCAGAAAGCCAGCTAACACAATTCAATTTTTCAATTAAATTTTATTTATTTACGTAATCAAAGGCCACCGGCCCAAATATATAATCAAATGTTACAAATATTACATCTTATGAAAAATAGATTATGTCAAGTGCAGTATGTTAAGAATAAATATGCTATATGCGAAAGAAAACAATACGTTAAAGAAATCACAAAATTCATGTCTTTTGAAATAAATGTTCCTACAAATTATCAATGTCCCCCATAAGTTGTGTAATAAATAAAGTTTAAAGTGTTAAGGTTTTATTAATTCTCATTAAATTAATAAAATCAACCGGTTCAGTTCTTCCAAAAGACCAATTAAATAAATAGTTTATTTATAGAACACATGGTTTGATTACGACGTTAAACCAAAAGCTATTAATAACCCTTACCTTTCAAGTCGTGATAGTTGTGTCGCCAGGTAACGGCGAGTGCTGACCGCATCGGTGGTGTGGTGGTAGAGCGTCCACCTCGAGCCTTGGAGGTCGCAGATTCGATCCCCGACATAGTCATACGAAATATGTTAATAAAATATGTTAGTCCTTGATAATTCTGTTTTATGAATGATTGTAAAGTTTTATATATCAAATCGCAGATAAATATGGTATGGATTATTTGATCAATTATTTAATCCTATTAAAAATACAGCGTAATAACCAATACAACACATTGATACAAACGTTGTGTAATATGTAACAGTCGGAAGCATATTTCTGATATTCACACCTATGACGTATACACTTTGCGTGCATATAGATCACCATACAAACAAAACCAACAAAACGTCGAGAGCTATCGATTCATATGTCGTTAGCTCGACACCCGGCTTAACCAATCTGTCGTTCCGATGATTCCACCAATGGGATGAATAATCTATATGAGACGGAAGTCTATCTCTAAAATATTTAAATGAATGGAAGGTGTATAATCTACGGAATACCGTAAGGGCCATCGCCTATGAATGTATTGATCTGAAACGCGATACTCGACAGTACGATGATGATAACACGACAACGCGACGGTACGATGGTGAAGACACGACGGTACGATGGTGATAACACGACGGTACGATGGTGAAAACACGATAATACGACAGTACGATGATGATAATGCGATATACTATCGTGTCTTCACCATCGTACTGTCGCGTTTTCACCATCGTACTATCGTAGTATCGTACTGTCGCGTTATCACCATCGTACCGTCGTGTTATCATCATCGTACCGTCGTGTCTTCACCACCGTACCGTCGTGTTATCACCATCGTACCGTCGTGTCTTCACCATCGTACCGTCGCGTTATCACCATCGTACCGTCGTGTCTTCACCATCGTACCGTCGTGTCTTCGCCATCGTACCGTCGTGTATTCACCATCGTACCGTCGTGTCTTCACCATCGTACCGTCGTATCTTCACCATCGTACCGTCGGGTTATCACCATCGTACCGTCGTGTCTTCACCATCGTACTGTCGTGTCTTCACCATCGTACCGTCGCGTTATCACCATCGTACCGTCGTGTCTTCACCATCGTACCGTCGCGTTATCACCATCGTACCGTCGCGTTATCACCATCGTACCGTCGTGTTATCATCATCGCACTGTCGTACTATCGCCTTCCGGTGCGCATGTGCATGCTCAAAAATAGAAGATCTTCAAGTACAAATAGACGAGTTTATACAATCTATATCTCTATCGCCCTTAGAGGGAATGTGTCGGCCCGGATTAGCCTGATCTGGGTCGATACATTACGCAGAGTCCGTAATGTTAGTTTTCTCGTGGAATGGCTCATACAACAGAAAAACTTGTTTCGCAATCGATGTCAAATAAATCAGTAGTTTAGAACTTGAAATATACAGCGTATATATATGCTGTTTATAAATGAACTACCGTCAAATGTAACACTAGTTTGCCTTTCTCGGGGATTTCTATGATGCTTGCATGTCTAAATAGCGAACAGAGAAGATCTATGTCAAATATACTGATGAGGATCGTCGCTTATCGCTTATGTCCATTTTTAAATTAGCCAAAATAACATGTGTATACATATTTGCAATGTTCTTAGAAAACGGAGTTTGCATAAACTCGTCCATTTGTACTGCTGTACTTGAAGATCTTCTATTTTTGAGCATGCACATGCGCACCGGAAGGCGATAGTACGACAGTACGATGATGATAACACGACGGTACGATGGTGATAACGCGACGGTACGATGGTTAAGACACGACGGTACGATGGTGAAGACACGACGGTACGATGGTGAAGACACGACGGTACGATGGTGATAACACGACGGTACGATGGTGATAACGCGACGGTACGATGGTGAAGACACGACGGTACGATGGTGAAGACACGACGGTACGATGGTGATAACACGACGGTACGATGGTGATAACGCGACGGTACGATGGTGAAGACACGACGGTACGATGGTGATAACGCGACGGTACGATGATGATAACACGACGGTACGATGGTGATAACACGACGGTACGATGGTGATAACGCGACGGTACGATGATGATAACACGACGGTACGATGGTGATAACGCGACAGTACGATACTACGATAGTACGATGGTGAAAACGCGACAGTACGATGGTGAAGACACGACAGTATATCGCATTATCATCATCGTACTGTCGTAGTATCGTGTTTTCACCATCGTACTGTCGCGTTTTCACCATCGTACTGTCGCGTTTTCACCATCGTACTGTCGCGTTGTCGTGTTATCATCATCGTACTGTCGAGTATCGCGTTTCAGATCAACACATTCATAGGCGATGGCCCTAAAGGTATTCCGTAATAATCTCTGTAGTAGTTCCCCTTTACTGAATGTTTGGATAACTTCCATGTTCAAAGAGGATTTGTGATTTTTGCGAATGTTCATGCGTGGTGTATCTCTAAATATATTTAAATGAATGAAAAAGGTATAATAAAAATAAAATGTTCCTAGACTGTTAATAAAACTGATTTCAAAAACCATTTTTTTGAAATCAGTTACTATTATTTCTAAGAAACGCCTGATTTTATTTGGCGCTGAGAACAACTTTCTGCTATTTATTTGGCGCCGAAAGGGTTAATAAATATACCAAGGCTCAAAGATGTTCAAATCCACTTGTCCCGTTAACCCTTTCCAACATACAACACATATGTAGCTTTAAAATTACACAATTACTTATGTTCTGCATAAATGACACTACAATTAAAGACCACCTATGAATAGAGACCATGTTGTTCTCTTCCCATGGGTGGTCTTTACTCACCATGGCTTTCATAGTTGGTATATGTTCATCCGCGATGGCACAATCGGTAACGACAAAACATATCGAACCATTGGTCGATTGACCGAATCCCGGCTCGATCATTTTGTCTGTTCGATGGTTGAACAATGTCATGCGTCTTCCACCAGTGGGACTTGTATCATATATATGAGAAGGTAGCCTGCTACCTAGGAAGTATGATGGGTGGGGTAAAATTAAGTGAGAGTCAGGAAAGACATGTAAGTTGATTGATTAATTGTTTGTTTGGTGTTTTACGCTGCTTTTAACATTTTGTTTTTCAGTTATATCACTGTGTTACCTGGGTAAGTTACCTGTTCTACTGGTCCATTTATCCTGACACCAGCCAGTCAAGTTGTCATGCTAACCCAGCAACCAGGAACTCCAATGAGGATACTCATTACAATACTACCATTATTAAAGCGACTGAACTCCAGATACCCAACGGTCGAAATAAAAAATCCAATTTTAAGAAAATAAAGTGTTATTTTTGTATTTGGGGCATTAAAATATGATAACTTACATATTACATACCCCTATAATCGGCGAGATTTTCTTGTTTTCGATACTTTTTCCATCGCAAATTCTACCCTGTCAGTAACGGGGTAAGTATTTTTAAATAGGAAACCCCTTCATCGGGACAATTGAAAACGACTCAAGTTCACTTTATTGATAAAAAACGATACATTTTCTATCCTGGTTTTACTTGGATAACATAAATAAAATTTAGGGCGAAATCGATTTTTTTTTTTTTTTTTTTTTTTGTGCCATCTGGATTTCAGTAGCTTTAAAGTATCTGGTATGAAGCGGTCGGGGATTGAATCCACGAGACGAATGTTCTAACGATGCGGTCAAATGTTAGTTGAACGGACCGACGTCTTATAACTGAAATATCATTGACAACGTCGTTAAGTTTCCAAAGAATCAAAAATTATCTTACTTAGCATGATTCAAACACAAATTCTGAATAATATAATACAAGAGAAAGTTGATGCAAGGCATCAATGTCGCCGGAAAAGACTGCATTGATTTATTGTTTAACACACATGTATTCTTGACTTTCATTAGTCTAAACATACACATAATGTTTTAATAAGGACTAATTCCAGGATTTTTTGAAATTCCACATAGATCTACAAATTTCAGGATTTCTTGTGGTCAGGACTTTGGATGTTTTGTATTTGTCAATAAAAACCCAACAAATTAATACATTTTGGGATTTAAATCTACATGCAATAAAAAGCTATTAAATCTTTCCATGTCTGAAGCAACAATGAAAACCTTTAAACGCTTAAAACATTGAGAAAACGGTTAAATTGCTGAAGACATGAACTTCCTCCTTTTTAATAATAATTATAATAAATATTTCACAGATGTTAAAAATTATCATCATATGCTTACTTGAAACAACATATCAGCTAAATTGTTTATCTAAATCGTTGATGCATACAATATATGTTTGGCGCAAGAGAAATGCCAGTTGCGAGTCCCATTACTATTTAATAGGTGGCAAGTATGTAATTAATTGGGTGCGAAAGAGCAGATTTTCTTTATTTCTAAATCTATTGTTTATCAGAGTTTGTTCTTCTCTTAATTTGTTTCAAGCCAAATAAACATTTAATATCACATATATTTAATCATTTAAGTGTGTAATATTAGCTATCTATGATAGACTATCTGTAATAAGGTGTTTGAGCATTCTTTCGAAATGTTGACCCTCGTTTCAAGATGTCAGACATCGAAGAAAGTGAATACAAAGTCAGGCAAAGCTGTAGTGCAGGTTTTATTCCACTGCATTCGAGAGAAAAAAACATTTATATAGTATCTTTCTTTCTCCTACATTCGACCCATGCACTCGTTTCGTGACGTTTAAGATATCAATTTGTCGTGCGACATTTTTTGTCTGCATAAACAAGTCACTTTTCTAAGTTTACATTTTACTTCCGGTTACTTCGCTTTGTTTACATTTTGGCAATATGAAACTAGGTCATGAACTGAGGAAAAGGCGTTTCGACATTCACGACCGATAAACAGGCTTATATTTGAGACATATTTTCACAAAATATTTCTTATTTTTGTTTCTGTTACCAGTTTATGTTGATACTGATCTATTAAAAGGAGAATTCAACGTGATTTTCATATCGATAGTCTCTGCAAGCAGGTGCGCGTATCTAAACAAATTTGACTGTGCGACGTAAAGGTTTGTAGTTATCGCCTTTTGATTACATAGTTTATGAAAATAAAGTATCCCAGTCTAGCTAATAGGGACTGTTTTGTCTTCGTAAATAAAACACAAAAACGTAAATGCCAGTCAAAATAAAGAAACTGCACATACTTAAAACATCGGAATATTTATTTCATTTTAGATGTGTCATAACTTAGTGTTTTTAAACAAACGCAATTGTAATATGTTCAAGACCATTTAAAAAAAAAAAATCTAATAATAACCCCCCCTCCCATGTGATTTCCGAAAACCTATTAAAAATAGAAGTCGCGGGCTTCTGCCCGGCGACTAATAATACGAAAATCAAGTATTTTCTTTCACCAGAATTTTCTTTCCCCAGAATTTTCTTCCCCCAGAAACTATAGAACTCTGAAAATTTTCTCTGTGATCGGAAAACAACTTTATGCTCTATAATACTTCTGGCTTTTGAATTACGAGTATAAATTTGCTTCTGCTCAACCAGATGATTGGGCACAAATGAACCGTCCCTAAGAAAGCCAACATTGTGGACTCTGCGTAATGTATCGAACCAGATCAGCCTGCGTAAACCGCGCAGACTGATCCGGGCCGACACATTCGTTCTCAGGGGGAAAGAGGTATAGAGTAATGATTTCTGAAACAGAAAATCCACAGGAGACGAAAAGTGTCTGTCTGGGTTAGCCTGCGCGGCATGCTTAGGCTGATCCGGGTCGATACTTTACGCAGAGTCCACAATGTTGGTTGTATCGTGGGACGGCTCAAATTAAGAGCACAGAGCAAACTTTTATAGCCTTTGGAGATCTGGGTCCTGTCTATAGTTAACGATACTCATTTATCAATCGTTATTGATCATTTCCCCATAAACTATTCTATATATATCCTGCTGTACGCGATTTTACTAAGCATGTGGTAATATTACATAGCATATCTTTAAAGGTCAAATTACGCTGAATACATCCGCGACCATGCATATCTAAACAAATAGTCCCTAACTAAGCGTGTGATAATATTACATAGCATATCTTTAAAGGTCAAATTACGCTGAATACATCCGCGGCCATGCATATCTAAACAAATAGTCCCTACTAAGCATGTACTAATATTACATAGCATATCTTTAAAGGTCAAATTACGCTGAATACATCCGCGACCATGCATATCTAAACAAATAGTCCGTATCAAATTATTTGTTTGCGTAGACA
This sequence comes from Serripes groenlandicus, assembly GCA_031761405.1. Classification (NCBI taxonomy): domain Eukaryota; kingdom Metazoa; phylum Mollusca; class Bivalvia; order Cardiida; family Cardiidae; genus Serripes; species Serripes groenlandicus. The sequence goes on from JASEVX010000014.1 coordinate 19,565,663, forward strand.
AGAGTGTATACATTCACCAGAATACATTGGATATATGATATTGAGTTAAAATTCATTGTAAATATATATAGGATACACTGGAAATGGTTTGATTTTATAACCTTTAGTATTTTGACTTTGTTTGAAAGTGAAAGTAGAGTTGACTCTTGACTAACGGATAACGAATCTGACAATACATAAATTATCTAGCATAATTCGAGGGGTAACTCGAACACTTCAATAACTGGAAGTAATCTATTCGGGTCCTTTCGACTTTAATATATCGAGAATTGATCGATAATGTTAAAGTATTATTACAATACAAGTATTAAATGACTTCATTCTCTGTAGAAGTTCCCCTTTACTGAATTTTTGGATTACTTCCATTTTCAAAGAGATTTGTTTTATTTCTGCCAATGTTCATGTGTGTTTCTCTAAAATAGTTAAATAAATGGAAGGTATTCAATCTCTGTAAAAGTGCTCCTTTACTAAATGTTTGGATTATTCCATTTTCAAAGAGATTTTTTTATTTCTTCGAATGTTCATGTGTGTATCTTTAAAATAGTTAAATGAATTGAAGGTATTCAATCTCTGTAGAAGTTCCCCTTTACTGAATGTTTGGATTATTCCATTTTCAAAGAGATTTTTTTTTTATTTCTGCGAATGTTCATGTGTGCATCTCTAAAATAGTCAAATGAATGGAAGGTATTCAATCTCTGTAGAAGTTCCCCTTTACTGAATGTTTGGATTATTCCATTTTCAAAGAGATTTGTTGTATTTCTGCGAATGTTCATGCGTGTATCTCTAAAATATTTAAATGAATGGAAGGTATTCAATCTCTGTAGTAGTTCCTCTTTACTGAATGTTTGGATCACTTCCATGTTTAAACAGATATTGTTATTTCTGCGAATGTATATGCGTGTATCTTTAACATAGTTAAATGAATGGAATGTGTTCAGTCTCAATATACGTCGGTTCAATATGTTCCAATTCTCGGGAGAAACGCTTTAAACCCCGTCCGGCATATATCACATCTGTAGCAGACGACATTTGAAACATCAAAAAGCATTATAGAAAATATTAAATGAGAGTAGATATAACTATTGAATATAGTTTAAAACACTGTAACAAAAGGAGAAATAGCTCATTATAAGCAATTTATCATTTTGCCACAATGTTTCTAAAAGTGGTCTGCCAATAAACAATGTACTTCTTCGCAACACTGTTTCCTTAAGTTGTCGGCTGCAAATACGTGTAAGCCTGTGCCTATATCCGGTCAAGGGTTAAGCAAAAAACTTGCCGTAAAAGGATCCACTATGAATTGATTGATTTAGGGATTAACTCCGTTTTCAACAATTGTTCAGTTATATCACGGCGGCCAGTTCACCTATTCTTTTGTTTCATGGCGTTCTAGTACCAGTAATCCATACAACAATCTCTCCCAGCAACTGGCTGCTTTTCCACATAGACTGTTAGCCCATTGGTAGGAAGACGAATGACCTTTGTCAAATGACGGAAAGAATGGTTGACCGACCTGGATTGACAGCCCGCGTCGCTACCGACTGAGCAACCGGAGCTCGGCGATCCACTATGAACTGATTAATTAGGGATTAACGCCATTTTCAACACAATTTCAGTTATATCACGGCGGCTAGTTTAACCTATTCATGTGTTTCATGTCTTTCTCACACCAGTAATCCACACAACAATCTTTCCGAGCAACTGGCTGCTTTTGTACATATACCGTTTGCCCATTGGTGGAAGACGAATGACCTTTGTCAAACGACGGAAAAAATGTCGGCCGACCTGGACTGACAGCCCGCGTCGCTACCAACTGAGCAACCGGAGCTCGGCGATCCAGTATGAAGTGATTGAGTAGGGATTAACATAATTTTCAACACAATTACAGTTATATCACGGCGGCTAGTTTAACCTATCCATGTGTTTCCTATCTTTCTTACTTTAGTAATCCACACAACAATATTTTCTTTTCGAGCAACTGGCTGCTTTTGCATACATACCGTTGGCCCATTGGTGGGAAGACGAACGACAGAAAGAATGGTGGGCCAGGATTGACAGCCCGCGTCGTTACCGACTGAGCTACCGAAGCTCGCCGATCCTCTACGAATGTAAATAACAAACCTTATCAATTTTTCTCAAAGCAAACGCGTCTTGACGCATTTGCAAACGACACCTTAAGAAATAATTGTTGCTTGGCAACTACATTCAATAACATTACTTTCACGTTGGAAACATAAAGCCTAGAAGCTCTACAGGCGTCTGCTAAAGATTTGTTGTGGGCGGGATTGTATAATTCAGTCCAACTCAAATAGATCATTCATTCAATTCTCTAAATATAATATTTCCACATTATACTTGATGAGAATATTTCCTTATATTTCTTCATACAAAATATATTGGTGTTATTTATTACTGTGTGTACCATTGTTTTAATGACGACATACACATGTCACTATAATAACATATTTACTTACTTACTTACTTACTTACTTACTCACTTACTTATATTAAAGAAATCATTTCTTTTACAAAACGTTAACGACAAATCCTTTTCTGACGGCCTCGGATGTGTAGTGGTAGATGTTTCATTGGGGTTTTACGCCGCTTTCAACATTATTTCAGGTAGTGGTAGAGCGTCCGCCCCGAGAGTCGGAGAACGCGAAGTACGATTCCCGGCCGGGTAATAGCAAAGACTCTTATATTGACGTTTACAATCGTCTCAGGGCTGTGGAGTTATCATTACAACTGACTGGCTAGCTGGTGTCAGTATAAATGTCAGTATAAATGGTCCAGTGGTACCGGTAACTTTCACATAAAAAAACGTCGTGATATACCTGAAACATTATCATACTTGGCCATCACTGTATAAATATAAACAACTAATGAAAAATGATAAACTAAATATATTACAAAAACTTAGTAAATACATTTACTTGGCCAATACCAAACGCGAATCTAAAACAGTGCCATAGACGGATAGAAATCCGAAAAAGGTGCTATTTTAAATCCACAAAATAAACAATCTAAGTTTAGTCAACTTGTACGCATTAATATTAATTACACTTTTCTCAAATATTATATATCACATGTCAACTATTGAAACTATACTATATGTATTGCTATACAATTGTTTATTATGTATATGTTGCAACAACATGTATGCAAATAAAGAACTTGAACGTGTTAAAAATGGCGTAAAATGCCATTCGAACAAACATATCATTTACTACAGCAATCACAGAAATGCTAAATTTAATTTTTCCCTGTAGAAAGACCATATTGCATGGCGCATACCGAACACGTTTCCCTCGGGAAATCAAACGCCTATCAACCACGGATTATAGTGTAACGCAATTTCATTAAACATTCAGCGACAAGGATTTTTTCTCGATGTTCTCATCATTACCGGCGCTTGTTTTGTTAAAACTCCCCGGGGACCTGGATTTTTATTGGCGTCATTCAAGCCGGCATTTCCCACCGTAACCCTTTTCTCTCATACAAACTATATGCAGTAGACGACTTTAAAGCACATCTGGATAAAAAAAGGTGAAAAATCTTCATAAATGAGAATTGAATTTTTAAATAGAGGTGAAAACATTGTGACTAAAGATAAAATTGCTCATTATGAGCAATTTCACCTTGTGTCACAATGTTTTCAAAAGTCTTCTGCTGCAGGAGCGTTAAAATACGTCTGTAAGTGGGAATTGGGTAAAGGGTCGTAACGCTTTTTGTATTATTACTTGTTAAGGTCATTTCAGTGTGTCGTTGACGAGTCGTACTAACTCAGTCGGTAATGACGACTATTACTATTACTAGTATTAGAGTTTAACGCCGCTTTCAACATTATTGCACTTATATCACGGCGACAGTTCACTTATTCATGATCCCTGGGGGTAAACAAACCAGTACTAGGATACTAAGAAATGTGCCTTGCCCAAGGGCACTCCACCATGACCGTAGCGCCGCGACTGGGGGTCGAACCCGGGACGCCCGGTTACAAACGGATTCCTCAGTCGGTAACGACGAGAGCTATCAATCCAAGGGTCGTGTATTCAAAACTCTGATTCGCCATTTTATTCTTTCCAGAACCGCCTCGGAGATATAGTGGTAGAGAGTCAAACCTCGGTGAAAGAGGTACGCGGGTTCGGTACCAACGACTTTTTAAAAACAAAAAAATGGTTGCAATGGCTGCCCGCCTCTGCACTCAGTGTTGTGTTGTGGGGTAAGCATTACGACTGACCTGTATGGCTGATGTCAGGATACATGGACCAGTAGTGCCGGTAACCTACTTAAGAAACGCCGTGATATAACTGGATTTATTTTGGAAATTGCGTTAATCACTAACTAATGAGGGACATTAGTGATAATTATATTATCTCCCTTGTCAGATAAAGACCAAGGCAGACCAAATAGTTGGTAGGTCCTTTTAGTTGGAATCCTTTGTCTTTATCGCTATTTCGCAATGAGATATTGCAATTACTCTGTACACATTAATCATAAATGTGTTAATTAAAGTGATGATTCAAAAGAGAAAATTTACATAGCAGTGTTTAAAGAAAACAAATGTGGAATTACTGTTTCAATCTAATAACAGTTGGCCAAGAAAATGCAATTATAAGTGCACCATCCAGTGCAAAGAAACCAATGATAAAAACAGAGGAAACCAAATGATAGGACCTAGCTTTATGTAGAGAGTATTAAAGGGAGATAACTGACGGATGTCTCCCATTGATTAAATCAATCTATATATATACCTGAAACCAAAGTGGATATGAAGTAAGACTTCAAATCGCCCTTATTCAACATTATTTCATTTATATCACGGCGACAGTTCACTTATTCATGATTCCTGGGTAAACAAACCAGTACAAGGCTATTAGGAAATGTGCCTTGCCCAAGGGCACTCCACCATGACCGTAGCGCCGCGACTGGGCTCGGTACCAAAGACTTTTAAAAAAAAATGATTTTAATGGCTGCCCGCCTTTGCACTCAGTATTGTGTTGTGGGGTAAGCATTACAACTGACTGGCTGATGTCAGGATACATGGACCAGTGGTACCGGTAACTTACTAAGGAGAGCCGTGATATAGCTGAAAATGTGTTGGAAGTTGCGCAAAACACCAAATAATCGATTAAATCAATCAATATATATACCTGATTGATTGATTGATTGGGTTTAACGCCATTTTTAACAATTTCCCAGTTATATCACGACGGCCAGTTCACCTACTCATGCATTTCCTGGTTTTCTCACACCAGTACTCCACACAACAATCTTCCCAAGCAACTAGCTGCTTTTCCACATAGACTATATACCTGGTACCAAAGTGGATATGCAGTAAGTCTTCAAATAGCCCTTATTCCCGGAGTTCAAGTGGTTTTCTCTTTCAGCATATCCAATGACAGTCACATGACCCAATCATCACCGTAACACATAATTGTCATGTTACACATATCTGTTTTTATTAATTGAGCCGCTGCACGGCAAAACGGACCTTCTGAGAATGTTAACATTAATGGCCACACAGGGTTCTACACACGATGGAGAAATATATATAAGTATCTGTTTTATTTAATATAGAATAGAACTTGCTAACTTCCGTTGCTCGAACAACACATATTGCATCGAGACTGGTCGCCACAATAATATTGATCGTGATCAAAGAATATGGATGTATTGTTTTCAAAAGTTTAACAAAAATGTGGTTGAAAGTGTATTTCATTTCATTGCCCAAAGTATGATGAAATAAGAAAAAATATTTCTATTCAACTGGTATACAAGCGATACCAACATTTCTAACTTTTCTTCTTTGCTCAATATTGATTGATTGATTGATTGATTGGGGTTTAACGCCGTTTTTAACGGCGGCCAGTTCACCTTTTCATGTGTTTCCTGGTTTTCTCACACTAGTACTCTACACATCAATCTTCCCAAGCAACTGGCTGCTTTTCCACATAGACTTAGCCCATTGGTGCAAGACGAACGACGCATGTCGCAATGAATTTTGTAAAACGTCGGAAAGAAAGTTGGCCGAGCCGGGATTCAAACTCACAATTCCTGGATTGACAGCGACTGAGCTACCGGGACTCGACTCTTTGCTCAATAACAAATAACAAATATACTGATGTAATAAAGAATCATATGTCATCTACATGTTAATCACAAATTGAAAAGGACACCATTCTCAGCCTAATGATGCTAATTAAATCAATTTATTTATTTATTGGGGTTTTACGCCGCTTTCAACAATATTTCAGTTATATCACGTCGACAGTTCACTCATTCATGATCCCTGTGTAAACAAACCAGTACTAGGCTAGAAAATGTGCCTTGCCCAAGGGCACTCCACCCATGACCGTAGTGCCGCGACTGGGGATCGCTAATTAAATCAAATACTTTGTACTAAGGGGCAGTGGCCTAAAAAATTTTTGATAAATATTTGTCATTGTCATTTCTCCATGTCACTCAACTGATTCCTATGGTGTGGGTACATAAATGTTTGATGAGGATTTTAAAACAATAAATGAGATGAAGCAATATTATCCTTGCTCATCCCTTATTACTCAACTTAATCATGTGTTGTCTGATCAGTCTGATAGGTGATTTATCGATTAGTTATAGGAATTATATACCTATATACTTTGCCTGTTTTTGTTAAATATATTTTTAGTATTCATTTCCAATTGAAAACGAGGTTACGGTTATCATTAAGAAATTTAGTTATTAAATTCAAAACTTCTACAGTTGTGTTTTCTGATCACGCCAAATCTAGAGCCAAATAGTGCTAGAAAACATTTGTCTGCGTAGAAATGAGTGTATACCTTCACCAGAATGCATTGAATATATGACAGTGCGTTTCAATTTTTATTGTAAATATAAAATGTTTGAATTGCTCGTTTTTAAATACATTGACCTTGTTTGAAAATAAAAGTAGAGTATGTGAAAACACAGTTTCGTCCCAGCTAGATTTTATTAAAAATGAGGGTAACCAACTTCGCGGTATTAAATATTTCCTGCATAATACATGACCACCATCCTTTAATTTATTTTAAACTTAGAGGTAACTCTTTTCAATGATAAGTGTGTTCGAATTGTAAAACTCTTATAAAGTGTGACAATTGATGGTTGATACTGGTTGATTTACATGGAAACAAAGAAGCAATTTAGTTGGTGTATTGTGACCTTCAAACAATAAATAATCCACTTATTGACTAGTTACGAATACATTGCAAAGACATATGATTAATTGTGAGTCATAGCCGTCATTCGTCGGCTTCCCTGATGCCTTTTAGATACTATTATACTATACCAATATGCTTAATCTTCACTGGTCGCAATATGCTTTGATTTACAAATGCATATACAGTGGAACCTGTGTATAAAGACCATACTTGCGAAGGCAATGATCAGGTCTTTGTTCACAGGTGGTTCTCAATAAAAGGGTCATTTATCCAGAAAATATATTAAGACCATCCATGGGAGGGCAACAACCTGGTCTTTGTTTACAGGTGGTCTTTAATTACGGGATCAATTGTTACGGGAACATGAGTAAATGTAAAACTAAAAGAGTGGAGTGGTTGGAATACACCGGGAATTTCTATTTCAAGGCGGTCTTTAGCACAGGTTTTACTGTACATGTATTAAGTTTTTTGTCACAACAATTCTGCGCAGGTTTAGATAGTGCCTGCTAGATCTATATATTTATTATTTTGTTTGTAAACAATATTACAAAGGGGGTTGTTCTTTATTCTGTCATGTATATATGTCATTTTGTTTCGCCGTTTGTAATGCTAAATTGTATTTTCCTCATGTTTTTGTCCAAACTGGGAGTATTAAAGATATTGAAATTGAAAAAAGGTTACCCTTTCCAACATACAGACGCTTTCTAACGCCTCTGCAGAAGACATATTTTGAAAATATTGTAGTGAAAAGTCAAGTTGCTCTTCATGAGTAATGTCTTCTTTTGCAACACTGATTTCAACTCAATTCAATACATATACTTCAATACACAGAGAGTTCCATGTTTTTGCATTAGTGTTTATAATGTCATCTGCTGCAAATTGGTTGTATGTAAGAAAGTGTTAAATGGTAAATTATAAAGATGCTAGTTGAAATACACGGAGGTCTTTCCTCATCTTTATTTTCACTCAGAGCGAATTCCAGAACGTCCGCTTTTTTCCAGCTGACGTGGTCACAATTTGCGATCGTCTAATGACACACAAATATATGTCACCCGAGTGGACTACTTTACGGCAAATAAACGTCAGAGCTGTCGTAAAACGTTGTCGTAAAAACCGTCATAAAACCCGTCATGGAGACGGAGTTTCTACATTTTTGTATCATTTAATGTATTCGGAAATCAATAATCTAAAAATATTGGTTATAGATTTATGTCTATGCCACGTCATGTGATTTAGAGTCTTATTGACACACCGGTTTGGCATCATTTAAAGTTATATTGGCATACAGCTATAAGTACTATCTTTCTGATTTTCTTTCACAACATGCATATAGGACTAAACGTAGTGTAAGACTGACGATGAAGGATCAGGTGAGAATGGTGCTCGCCTATGCCTTCACTGTACGCAGATGCGTTAAGACCCCGAATCGATAGACACGGATCGCATTTATTAATGATATCATTGATAAACATTACTGCGTTATGTTGAGGCGCTACCGGAGAACCTATTCATTATTTGTTATTTTTTACCCTCGTCGTTCAGAATTATATTTGGCGAGCATAACCTTGAATAGTAATCGATATATATACTCACACGAAAAAGAAAGTGTGCACTTGGTTAGAGGCATTTTTGTTTATACTTATAGAAGCTTTGTTTGTTTGTTTGGAGTTTAACGCCGCTTTCAACAGCTTTGGTCATATCACGGCGGTCAGTGCACCTACCAATGTTTACCTGGCTTTCCCACACCAGTACTTACACAACATTCTTTCGAAGCCACTGACTACTTTCTCACGTAGATCAGAGGTGAGAGGCAATGGAAAACATCGCCCGAAAGAATGTCGCCGCAACCTCCAGATCACGAGTCAGATACGCTACCAATTGAGCTACCCGGCCGGGTCCCTTATAGAAGCAAAATATAGGCAAATTTGGTATCAAAATGTGCAAAAATGTATTGACTATACGATGTTTTACTTTTAATTGAAATTCGATAATTATCAGAACATTGTTTTACGTGTGAATAACGTAGGGGTGAAAAGTAAAAGTTTCATATGTGTAATGTTTTGTAACTGCTTATTTGTCTTCGGATATTTGTCAAGTTACGTGACAATTTATCGGTATCTGTTGTGGCCTCCTCCTGTTGGTAAATATGGGTGCAATGTGTGACCGGTTATTTTCTTCACTCATGATGATAAATCCGTATATCTAAACTTTGTAACAAAAAAGTTATGCCCAATTTAAAAGTGCACACTTTCTTTTTCGTGTGAGTATATATTGATATATATAATATAATATCATTGAGACTTCATGTTTAATACTTTCAAGATGGACGCAACATAGTGTGTGATCTTTGTTATACATAACCTGAAGAAGGCATATGGCCGACATTTTTAATTATAATTTGTTTTTAGTTTGATGTATAATATCATATGTATGTATATTCTTTATGATTAACATCTGACCTTTAGTTGGAAATGTAAACTTTCGTGTATTCAGCTCCTTGTTTACAGTTATTTAGTACTTACAAAGTCAAAAATAATGTTCACTGGTCTGAAGTGTTCTTTCAATATGGGTTATTTCCGAAATACATAATTGACAGTTTACCATCAAATAGACTGTAAACATAAGTAGACTGTTATTTAGTCCTTGCAGGGTAAAACATAACGTTCTCTGTTCAAAAGTCTTGTTTCAATAAAGGCTTTTTTCCGAAGTACATAATAAACATTTTACCTTCAAATAAAATGTAAACATAAGTGTATACAACTCTTAGTTCCCAGTAAGATAGTACTTGCAAAGTCAAAAATAAAGTCTACTGTTCAAAAATGTTCTTACAAACCGCTGTATATTTAATAGTATGTAAAGTTCAAACTTGCGGTTACCTTTAAATAATAAGAGGTTGAATATTATAGACCAGTTAAAAAAAAAAAAAAAAAGTGAAATTTTAGTCTTTAATGGCCCTTTTTGTGAATATGTCGCTAGTCAATTACTTTAAATATCAGTATCACTTTCTTTAGAATACCAATTTTGATTATCTATAGATGAACTATATCGTATAACATTATAAGCCGACTTATAACATGATTTCTTATATACCTACACATTTATCGGCGCGAATACATGCAGATTGTCATGAGCAATACAAACACGACGGATTAAAATTCCCGTATTTGACTAGGTCAAAGTAGTATTTGACTAGGTCAAAGTAGTATTTGACTAGGTCAAAGTAGTATTTGACTAGGTCAAAGTAGTATTTGACTAGGTCAAAGTAGTATTTGACTAGGTCAAAGTAGTATTTGTCTATGTCAAGTACTGTACCAAATATGGTAATGGATTGTACCTGAAATACGATATGACGTCATTTGAATTTGATTACACGTCATTCAAAATGAGGTAGTTGGGCGCGGTTCACACGCCAATCGTGAATAAATTTATGTGTACATCGTGTAATTTCGTTTTTTAAAATATATATTTTTATTATATGCCTGTACATTTTCCGGTGGAAATAATTGCAGATTGACATGCGCAGTTCAGACACGACGGATTAAAATTCCGTATCTACACGCGGTGAAAATACAAGATTGTGACGTCAGACAGTGCGCGGACTACTTTCAGCGAGGTTCCCGTTTTGAATCTGCGCTACGTAGTAAAATATGCAGACAACCAGTACTATTTAGGACAATTGTTTCTATTGTATGTATCGAAAACCTAGCGTCAAATTTAATAAAACCCGCAAATAAAGATTATGTTGTTATTTTCACCCACAAAACAATGGAAATTTAATTTGATAATGTAGGGTAATACGTATTAGTATACTTTCTAGGTGCGTGGCCTAAGTATTATAGTAAATATTCATCCGCCATTCATCTTTTCATTTCAAGATTACAAAATTGCATCCCCAATAAAAAATATATTGAATCTGTATATTTGTTAAGTTTTTTCGCTCTTCATATATCGTAGGTATATAATAAAAGGAATATTACGTTGCGGGATCGATAAATGTGGGACTCGGTCCCGTAAGATATCGATTTTTTCCTCGCTACTTGTAATGCAATACGAACCCTTTTATCGCTCCTGCAACGTAATATTCCGTATTTATACATCTTTCTTAATTCTGTCCTAGAAGTTCTACGAGGCATATAATAAAAGGTAAATGATGTTTTTAGTAGCAATATCTGGCTTTGTATCGTACTGCGAGATATCGTAGAACAATAGATTTCCATTTTATTTGTTTATCTTGAAAATGAAATATATCGTATTCTTAACAATTTCTCTCATATACGCAGAGAGGAATTTGAGCGTGATATAGAGAATAATAGGTCGGTGCCGTGGATTGAGAAAGTTTATCTGGCAAGGCGGAGTAATTTATCGGGTGAGCCGAAGGCGAATCCGCTAAATTACGGTGCCGAGCCAGATAAACTTTCTCAATCCACGGCACCGACCTATTATTCTATTTATCCTGTCGCATTTATTTTTTATTTTTATGGCAGCTTTAAGTCAATTTAAAGACGATATTTCCTGTTTTTATTGATCGAAGTTGGAATTTACAGCGACGCTTGATAAAAAAGGAGTCCCGGCTAGCAGGTGCCCGCCAGCTTATCACGTGACCAACTGACGTAGATCAAAAGAAATAGACGGCACCCTGTTATCGGGTCGAAATTGCTAGACGTGACAGTATAAATACCATACAGTATATCGCTTTAAACATCCTGAACTAGTTTTGGCTGTTGAAATCCCCTCCAGCGTATTTTTCGTACAACGTTTGTAACTATGCTGGGCTTGACATTTTACGAATGGAGTCACGTGCTTTTGTTGCAAATACCGTTTGGAAAGTTGAATTATAACGGTGACATTATTGTTTTAAATGACTTCGTGCACGTGCATGACCAACATTTTAGACGCGCGTGTCATGTAAGGTATACTGCTAACCGGTAAAAAAACGTTGTTTTAGCATGAGAAAGTAAGAAATTGCCCATGATGAGTATATGAATATTTAACATTTCAAAGTCACGTGAGGTAAAATAAAAATAAAACGTTCGTAGACTGTTAATAAAACAGCCCTGTGTTCCATAGTTACCAAACCCAAAACCTGTTTTGCGAAACCTATATAGGTTTCGTCGATAATCCGTGCATTAGTCAGTAAACCAAACCTGTTTGACGGGAGTACATGCATAATACAGCCGTGTGTTCCATAGTAAACACAACGTAAACACGTTTTGTCTACGGAGCAGAACGAAACCTACCTGTATTATGCATGAACTCCCGTCAAACAGGTTTGGTTTACCGACTAATGCACGGATTATCGACGAAACCTATATAGGTTTCGCAAAACAGGTTTTGATTTTTGTGACTATGGAACACAGGGCAGGTAGGTTTCGTTCCGCTCCATAGACAAAACGTGTTTACTATGGAACACAGGGCAGATTTCAAAATGTTTTGTTAGTTGAAAAAGTCCGTCAATATTTCCAAAACAAATACAATGGGGAGTAAAGACAGAATAGCCTACACGTGATTTTATCAAGGGAAGCAATGTCATGTCAGAACAGAACATAGTTCAAACCTCAGTTGAATCCGTTTAAATAATTACGGATTAGAATTGAAATAGATTTCACTTTTTCGTGATATATCGGATCGTTCAGGTGTTTTGTAATTAATCACTCAGGCCATTTGGCCTTCGTGATTAATTACTCATACACACCTGAACTGCAAAGCGTGATATAAGATCCGATATATCACTCACAAATGAAATTTATTTTCTAAATATATCATAAGCCGCATTATAACATGACTTACAGAAAGGAATGGCGATTTTTTTTTTTGTGTTACCTTGAGATAAATATGAAAATAAAAATGAAAGAAAGTTGTGCAAATACCAGTCAGAAGGAAAAAAAGATATATATAAATCTGCAGACGTCACTTTAAATAATAAGACATAAAACATCGAAACGTTAAATTTCTAAATTATCTACGAATCAACATTCAAGGAATATGTGCTGGTTAATATCGAGTGATATCATTATAGAAAAGAGACGCAATCAAGCTTCATTTTAAATATTAACTTTACATTATTTCAACCCTTTCCACATAAATACGCTTTCTAGCAGCTCTGTATGAGACGACTTTTGAAAACATTGTGGTAAAAGGAGAAATTTCTCATAATGAGCAATTTCTTTCCTTTTGTTACAATGTTTTCCACTTTATTATAGTAGTGTTCCTTTATTATTAGATAATTATTTGACTAAATCCTTTCAAAGTCGGCCTCTGTAGATTTGTTGTATGTGAGAAAGTGTTAATATGGTGACAGAGCTTGATATATCACCAAGAGCGTGCAGATATCCTCTATATATCACCAATAGCGTGCATATATCCTCTATATATCACCAAGAGGGTGCAGATATCCTCTATATTTCAACAAGAGCGTGTAGATATCCTCTATATATCACCAATAGCGTGCACATATCCTCTATATATCACAAATAGCGTGCATATATCGTCTATATATCACCAATAGCGTGCAGATATCCTCTTTAATCACCAATAGCGTACAGATATCCTCTATATATCACCAAGAGGGTGCAGATATCCTCTATATATCACCAATAGCGTGCAAATATCCTCTATATATCACCAAGAGGGTGCAGATATCCTCTATATTTCAACAAGAGCGTGTAGATATCCTCTATATATCACCAATAGCGTGGAGATATCCTCTATATATCACCAATAGCGTGCAGATATCCGCTATATATCACCAAGAGCGTGCAGATATCCGCTATATATCACCAAGAGCGTGCATATATCCTCTATAAATCAACAATAGCGTGCTGATATCCTCTATTTACTGTTTTACACCCATACAACACAATTACAGCAGACGACCTTGAAAAGCATTTATGTAAAAACAAAGATATTCTCTATAAATGAAAGAACACTTATTAAATGGAGCTGAAAACATTGCGAACCAATACTATGCAAATACGCATTTATACGAAACTATGGAATATGCCTTTAAATTAAACTTTAATTATTGAGTAAATTTGAAAACGTTGTGAATAAAGGAGAACATTCTTATTACGTTTTCAAAGGTCGTCTGCTGCAGAGGCGACATAAATCGTCTACAACGTGGGAAAGGGTTAATGCTTAACATGACAAGAAAATTCGGCTGTTGAATGAAGAGCCTATACAATGTCAAACCCATATTAAACCTAACCAAAGACTTTAAAGGTGCTGAACTCCAGATTATAGGTAATATAGTCAAAGTGTTTAAACTGTTCAAAAGTTGTCTTGAAATATTCGAATCATAATTCTGGAATAGAATTAGAGTAATCATTTAGCTTTCGAGTACAAAAAAACATTTAAATATTGATCGTTTATGATTCATTTTTACTAAGTAGACATACCCAGTAAGCCAAATATGTACATTTTCATGACTTTCAATTGACTGTTTTCAACATTTACTGCTAAAATAGTTTTGAACATTTACTTGCTTACTTTGTTATCACTATTAGCAATATTTGCTGAAGTTTCAACAATTCAACATTTTGATCAGCACCTTTAAAACTGGTTCTATTGGCTGCCCTCCTCGGCGCTCAGGATAATTGTTGGGTAAATATTACGACTGACTGACTGGTATCAGGTTAAATTGACCAGTGGTACTGGTAACTTACCCAGGAAATGCCGTGATATAACTGAAAACTAAAACACCAATCAATCAATCAATGACAATGACACATATTCATTGAAAGTAATAATGCCACCGGCCCATAGAAAAAAGCATTCTATTTAACAAATAGCATAGACCGGAGAATGATTTCCCTATCATTGTTATATTAACATATAGATGAAGTATGAAAGTTTCCTTATTACATCAGGATTGTCGTTTTAAAGCAACGTATACACGGCATCAATATTGGTTTCGCCTACATACCAATCAAATAAAACTAATGACAGCATGAAGTTATTATCACGTCGACAATTATGTAGACAAACAGTGTTCATGTTAACGTTTACTCAAATTACAAACTTGGCTGTCAATTAGGTACCGCAGAAAACCATTATTGTCTTTAAGAATGAGATATATTTCACAATAGTCAGCGAACTATATTAGTCATTGTTACCGTCAAACGGATAATTATCTATGTGGCATGGTAGATAGTGGACCTGGAAAGAATTGTGTGTGGAATACTGGTGCGAGAAAGCCGCATGAAACACATTTAACACAAAATTGACAATGTTTTGTATAAGTTTGTTTACGTTCGTAGTATATGTATTTTGGTACAACTGTTTTCCGTTTGTTTTGATCATACGTTGACTCTGCTTGGAGACGTATACAGATAATGGGTCCCGACCTTCGCATTACATGGACACGTGTTAGTGTGATTGTTTAGAGTTTTAACCCGCTTTCATTACATTTTCAGTTATATCACGGCGTTTCCTGTGTATGATACCAGTACTAATGGTCAATTTATCTAAGTCGAAATGCTAAGCCCGCAACCCTGAGCGCCAAGGAGGGCAGCCATTACTTACTACCATCTTTGAAGTCGTTGATATGACCCGACCGGGGATCGAACCCGTGACCTCCCGTACCCGAGATGGAAAGCTCTACCACCATAACTCCGAGGCGGTTTCACATTACGTACGTTTACCGTTTACTCGTTATTGAAAATGTATTCAAAAATGATTCCTGGAATAATTCGTCCACAGAATGACGCACAGAGGGGATCCTGATTATACCGCGCAATGGCGGTAGCTGATCTGAATCGTCGCTGGTCGCAAACGGTATGGTAGGTACGACGGCTCTCCTCGACGCATAGGATTGTTGGTAGGCATTACATTACTACTGACTGGGTGGTGTCAGGATAAAATGAACCAGTAGTACTTGACACGTACCGAGGAAACGCAATGATATATTTATTTATTTATTAATTGGGGTTTTACGCCGCTTTCAACATTATTTCAGTTATATCACGGTGACAGTTGACTTATTCATGATCCCTGGGGGTTAACAAACCAGTACTAGGCTAGAAAATGTGCCTTGTCCAAGGGCACTCCACTATGACCGTAGTGCCGCGACCGGGGATCGAACCCGGGACACCCGGTTTCGAAATCCACGACGCTAACCACTCGACCACAGCGGATTCCACGCAATGATATAACTAAAAGAATGTTGAGGCGTATGCTAAAATATCACCCATGCCAACATTTGTAGCAAGTAAAACTAAACAACTATTCAAGATATGAAAATAAAAAATTAAAATTCTGGAAGTTTAAACATTCTTCTATTGCAGTATTTTAACAATATTTTAATATACTACAGGTTTTGATAATATGTTATCCTTATGAAAAGTTTCAGCCTATTAATCTTTGGAAAAAATAATATAATTCAGAAATCCCAATATCTGTGTCTTTTAAACCAGTCAGTGTTCAAAATACAAAAGTAATTCTAGTTGTTCATTGTATCTCTAACTTAAGTTGAAATGTTAAGCTTTCAGAATATGTATGTTTTGTTCACGTGCCAAATGTGACTTCAAAGTTTTATTTGCTACAAAATGTGAACATTTGGACAATTTTATTTCTATGTGTGATATTTTAACCAGATAACAGGTGCCTATCCCTCTTATCTATGTCCCTGCAAATACGAAGCGGTATGTTTTTGGCGTGACAGTTACCGTGATATATTGCCTTACTCATAGACCTTCCTAATAATGACTGTTTTAATATTTCATGGGAAACCATTGTCAGAGACAGACGCGACTTACGCCTCGCTTTGTCTATCTAATAATTATGTTTGTGGTAGTGTTTCTGTCAGTTTCGAGTGATATTTTTCATAATAAGTTAATAACCCTTTCCCCACATAAAGATGCTTCTGCAGCAGACGACTTTTGAAAACACTGTGACGAAAGGGTGAAATTGCTTGCTTATGAATAGCAATTTATATTTTTCTCACAATGTTTTCAACTTTAATCAATAAATATTCTTTCGTAAGAGAGTTATTTTTATTCAAATTCAATGTTTTTAAAGTCTTCTTTTGAAGATCTGTTGTATGTGGGGAGGAGGTAAATGTTGAAAGACAGTGGTGCAGACGTAGAGCGTCGACCTCTCGTACCAAAGGTCCCTGGTTTGAGTCCCGTGATGCGCGGGTTCAGGACTTTTTCCACACACACGGCATGAGAACTGACTGGTTAAGTCTCCAGGAAGCAGACATTGAGCGAGATTAATATAAGCTGAAAGCTTGTTTCACAATCGATGTAAAATAAATATCTTTAAACTAAATGGCTCTAATTTCTGTTATCCTAAATAAGCTATGCAACTGTGTAAGTTTATTTACAACTATTTAGGTTTATTAACAACTATTTAGGTTTATTTACAACTGTTTAGGTCTACTTACAACTGTTTAGGTTTACTTACAACTGTTTAGGTTTATTTACAACTGTTTAGGATTACTTACAACTGTTTAGGTTTATTTAAAACTGTTTAGGTTTATTTACAACTGTTTAGGTTTATTAACAACTGTTTACGTTTACGTACAACTGTTTAGGTAAGGTTTATTTACAACTGTTTAGGTTTATTTACACCTGTTTAGGTTTACTTACAACTGTTTAGGTTTATTTACAACTATTTAGGTTTATTTACACCTGTTTAGGTTTACTTACAACTGTTTAGGTTTATTTACAACTGTTTAGGTTTATTTACAACTGTTTATATTTTCTTACAACTGTTTAGGTTTATTAACAACTGTTTAGGTTTACTTACAACTGTTTAACCTACAACTGTTTAGGTTTATTAACAACTGTTTAGGTTTACTTACAACTGTTTAGGTTTATTTACAACTGTTTAGTTTTATTTACAACTGTTTAGGTTTACTTACAACTGTTTACGTTTATCTACGACTGTTTAGGTTTATTTACAACCTGTTTAGTTTTACTTACAACTGTTTAGGTTTATTTACAACTGTTAATGTTTACTTACAACTGTTTAGGTTTATGTACAACTGTTTAGGTTTATTTACAACTGTTTAGTTTTACATACAACTGTTTAGGTTTATTTACAACTGTTTAGGTTTACTTACAACTGTTTATATTTATTTACAACTGTTTAGGTTTATTTACAACTGTTTAGGTTTATTTACACATGTTTAGGTTTACTTACAACTGTTTAGGTTTATTTACAACTGTTTAGGTTTATTTACAACTGTTTATGTTTACTTACAACTGTTTAGGTCTACTTACAACTGTTTAGGTTTACTTAAAACTGTTTAGGTTTATTTACAACTGTTTAGGATTACTTACAACTGTTTAGGTTTATTTACAACTGTTTAGGTTTATTTACACCTGTTTACGTTTACTTACAACTGTTTAGGTTTATTTACAACTGTTTAGGTTTACTTACAACTGTTTAGGTTTACTTACAACTGTTTAGGTTTATTTACAACTGCTAAGGTTTACTTACAACTGTTTAGGTTTACTTACAACTGATTAGGTTTATTTACAACTGTTTAGGTTTACTTACAACTGTTTAGGAACTGTTTAGGTTTACTTACAACTGTTTAGGTTTACTTACAACTGTTTAGGTTTATTTACAACTGTTTAGCAATTTTCTACCTACAAACATGCGCATTTCGACGGTCTTGAAATCATTGTTGGAAAAGGAGAAAATGTACATTATGAGCTATTTCTCTATTTGCAATATATTCAACTTTATTAGATAAACAAACTTTAATTATTGAGAAGAGTTGAAATCGTTGTTGCAAAAGAAGAAAATGATCATTGTGTTTTCAAAAGTCGTCTGCTGCAGAGGCGTCAGAAATCGTCTACAACATGGGAAAAGTTTAACCCTTTTCCTCATATAGACGCTTTCTGACGCCTCTGCAGCAGACGGATTTTTGAAAACATAGTGACAAAAGAAGAAATTGCTCAAAACGACCAATTTCTCCTTTTGCCACAATGTTTTCCACTCAATTATAGAGATTTTCTATATTTTGACAAAATAGGTTCAAAGTCGTCTGCTGCAGAATTGTCGTATGTGGGAAAGAGTTAATGTTTAACATGACAAGAAAACTTAACTCGGCTCGTGAATAAAGAGCTAATATAAAATCAAACGCATATCAAACCTAGCCCAAACTTATTGGGATTTTTTTCATTTTTTGTTATAATTTTTAAATCAGTTTTGAAAGTCGTCTACTAAATATGCAGTGTTTGTGGGAAAGAATTAAGAAATTTACAAAAAACACCCGATAATTATTTTATTTTATTGACGTTTGACGCCGTTTTCAAAATTATTTCAGTAATATCACGATGATAGCTCACTTATTCATAATCCATGGGTAAACAAACCAGTACAAGGCGAAGAAAGAAAGGTGCCTTTTCTCAAGGACTCTCCATCATTACCGTTGCCCTGCGAATGGAGATCGAATCCCCCCCCCCCCCCCCCCCCCGGTAATACACCCTGCTCTCTAAGTCGAGCCGCGAATTCTACCCTTTCGAGATGTCGTTCAAAACGTACGCTACTTATTTGTGGAATCTATTACAATTATTACGTGAGTATGCTATATTTGTATGGTGTTTTTGGACGCTTGCAACTTCGTTTTCCAGTAACATCACGGCGTTTCCTGGCTAAGTTAACCATTACTTCTGGTTAGTGGGAGACAGTGGTGCAGAGATAGAGCGTCGGCATCTCGTATCAAAGGTCCCTTGTTCGAGTCCCGTCATGAGCAGTTTCTGAGTTTGGGATGTTTCCAACGTGACAAACGGCACGAGTACTAGTTAAGTCTCCAGGAAGCTGACATCGAGCGTGATTAATATAAGCTGAAAGCTTGTTTCGCAATCGATGTAAAATAAATAAGTTTAAACTAAACTTCTGGTTCATTCTAACTCCACAATCCTTATTACAATGAGCATTACTACCATGTTAAGTCTTTAGAACGACCCGACCAACGATAGAAATAGAGGATATATATAGGATCCACCATGAGTTTTCTTTGGAGATCAAGATTTCTTAAATGAGTCTAGAAAAAGACGGTTATTAACCGAGCCTCTTGGCGAGGTTAATAACTCTCTTTTTCGAGACGAATTTAAGAAATCTTCTCCAAAGTAAAACGAGTGATGGATTCTTTTTATCACCTAAACAGTGTGTTTTAATGAAAAATATTGACAACATCAAAACAAAGACCGAATAACATATTCTTCATAAGAACTTGTGATTCACCGCATAAAAAAGTAGTCCTCATCATTTTTGAATAAGAAGAAAAACAACAACAATGTTTTAAACAATTAAGACTCGTTATTTATTCAAAATAACGTATTATTGCATTTTTCAATGTGTAAAATTTAACAACTTAACAATAAACATAATAAAGATAAAGGTCAAAATGACGTCATCAGTAGTCGCGTGTATGACGTGTATTTGATATCACATATGTTGGATATCGTTGTTCCGTGATTTGTTCTCAACTTGAAAATAAGGGTATTTATGTGATAATACATGAGTGGTCATTCAATACGGAATTTATTAAACGAATTTTCTGAAATTGATAAGAACCAGCCTTGGCGAGTTTTTATCACTTTTAGAAAACGAGTTTAATAAATTTCGTATTGAATGGCCACGAATGAAATGTTCTTTTTATATCATAAATACTAATTTAATAGTTTACAGCGCTATATCCATATAAACGTCGCTATAAAGCGCGCGTATTTACAACGCTAAACGTTACGTTATGACGTCACGTTACGTAGCATTGTTATTACACTAGTTGAATACGCAATTTATTCAATGGCTTTATTACACTCCGGCGACGTCATTTATGATATAACTAGGGATCACCCGCAACCGGAGCGGACGCTCTATCATTACACCACCGAGATTGTCGCATACATACATACACATGCTCTTGTAAAAACATATTTGATAGACAAATATAACAAACGAATTTGGTTGAAATATATGAATTTACATTATAATACATCATTATTTACCCTTTCTCACATACAACACATCTGCTCGGCAGACGACGTTGAAATTATGCTTGCAAATATATTAGTAACATCTTTAAATGAAATTATATTATTGAATAAAGCTGTACATATTGTTACAAGTGGAGTAAAATGTCTCATTATGAGTAATTTTTCCTTTTGCCACCGTTTTTTTTTTTTTCTAAATTCGTCTGATACAAATGCGCCAACATTAGTCTGCAAAATTATATCATACTTTCCCAAAGGCAATTCTGCAGCAGACAACTCTGAACGTATTCTTTTCAAAACATAGAAAATCTCCATAATTGAACGGATAACCTATGACAAAAAGTGGAAAACATTGTGGTAAAAGGAGAAATTGCACGTTTTGTGCAATTTCTTCTTTTGTCACTATGTTTTCAAAAAGCCGTCTGCTGCAGACGCGTCAGAAAGCGTCTATATGAGGGAAAGGGTTAAACTAATGGCGGGAATACATTTTATAAAGCGAACCGATCGTAAAGAGTCGTCTGCATTTTTATATTCGTCAAAATGCGTCTGCAAGTTGCAAAAGGGTTGTTTGCACAAAGGTCATGATCGGTTTAATAGGATTGGATAATTCAGGACTTCATCATACATTTAAAAAATATCTTGGCAGAAATATTGGATGTTTCTCTCTCTGTAAATGAAAAAGAAATCTTTAATATTGCTAAATTCATCTATTATGCTAATAAAAGAAGAAATGAAGCTATCACAAATAATTAACAATACATTCTGTTCTTATATACTAACAATCTCTATACACAATTAATAGAATTCAACATAGTTTAATAGTTATCATAGCTAGCCTGTAGCATACACATTGTGCTATCCATATGGATTTTTAGATCATTTAATAACAAACCTTCTCATCACTATCTGACTTATTGAAACTACATCACATTGCATTTTCTGTATTTTGTTATTTGTACTGCTTGTACATGATTGCAAATAAAATATTTTGTATAGTATTGTATTGTATTGAATGTATAATTATTGATTGATTGATTGATTGGGGTTTAACGCCTTTTTTTTTTTTTAACAATTTCTAAATTATATCATTCATTCATTCATATTGATTGGCAATCAGCAATATTTTTGCCTTTGGCCATTTACAAAATAATTATATGGCAAAAACAGACATAATACATTAATACATAAAATTACATACAAATTCTATTGCTTAACTTTTATTTTTATTTTGTGTAAATATGTTCAGGACAAATACATTTTAATGTTAATTTAAGGAATCGGCTGCTAATTAGCCTCCCTCCGATCTTGATGGAGGCCGGCGTCTTATTTCTAAAAACAATTCTTATGCGTGCGTGTGTGCACATTTTATCCTTCCGGGTTGACTTTCTTCACTTTTTATATACGAAATTAGCATCCGAGTCTTTATTGTACCATATATATACATGCTTGTGATATGTGTCAGATATTGATGTTTTACATACTATACGTATGACAGTCTCTTGTATTTCATTTCATGAAAGACCATGTGCTTTTTATTTGTAATATTATTTTAACAATACATGTAAATATATATGATTGTACATGGATGAGACTTAAATAAAATAAAATGTGAAATATATACATTAAGAAACAGCAATATCATCAAGGGTATTTTTTGCATTGACGGCCATGTTACATTTCCTAAATATTAAGATCTAAGTGAACTATATTTTGTACATACTAAAAGAAAATGAAATTCTGTTTCCAGTACATTTTGGTTACATTTTGGTTACATATTTCGCATATTCTGATTTCTCTGTTAATATTATTAAATCTACCCGCCTCATTTGTATTCCCAAGTTGTCATCAGTTATAACTTTTAAATAATTTTCTAATTCAAAACTTTCCTTAAATTTACAAAAATAGTCTAGTTTAGGTAACGAATTTATGTTAGTATTCCATTCTTGTAAGAACTGATCTCGTAGTGTCTGTTTCATATTGTCAAACAAACAAATGAGTACCACATCCCAAGGTTCTTTGGATTCGAAATTGGACACGATCATTAACGTAATGACAGGTCTAAAAAATGAAATAACAGATTTGAAAAGTAGCCAGGATAATATGAAACGCATGTTTGAATCAAAGTTAGACAAATTAAGAGTTGACTTGATGGCTAATGTTGATACAAGGATTCGGGCCTTACGGGATGAACTATCTATTGACCTCAGCAGAGAGACTAATCGCATAGACCAGGTACTGACAACTGTTCAGTGTTTACATGATCGCATAAACACACTTGAACAGACTGACGTCATATCAGGGCAGAACAGTAACGGGACAAATGGCGGACAACATGTGCCACTTACACACCACTACCAACATAGTAATCCCCTCGACGACCCTGACCTAACAATCACCGTTAGCGGCATTCCTGTAACAGACTCAGAGGATCTTATCAAAAAAGCAGAAGAGCTAATCTCATGTCTGGGAAACGAAGTGTCGTCTAAAGTAAACGTCAGTGGAGCAACCCGTCTTCCTTCAAGACTCACAAATAAGCCGGCGTTAGTGAAAATAAGTTTTGTTAACCTTCAACAAAAAATATTAGTGTTAAGAAACAAGCGGAAATTAAAAGACACAGAGCATTACAAACAAGTTTATATAAACAACAGCAAATCTCGAGTGGAACGCTTAATTGAGAACAATGCGCGAGCATTACTCCGTAACTTACCACGAGGACACTCCCTGAGAGTGGATGCTAACGGACAGATAAAACCACGTGACACCCAACGTCAAGAACAACAACAACCAACAGGTAACATATAGGATCCACCCCGGCCTTATGAGTCATTTAAGTTAGGCCACTTAAACGTTTGTGGTTGGACATCAGAAAACAATGATTTGAGAGTTAACCTTATTAAATCACTACAATGTGATATCGTATCGATTTGTGAAACACACTTAGCAGAGCAGAATGTAATTCACATAGACGGATTTAGGTGGTATGGATTCAATAGACCTTATATACACAAAAAAGCCCCTAAAGCGTCAGGTGGAGTAGGTATATTTATAAAGTGCCAAGTATTTGAAGAATATGACATATCGGTCATTGATAAATCGTTTGATGGTATTCTCGGACTTAAATTTGAGCATAAGGAAAATAACTCAACATTTTTGGTCTATTCCTGTTATTTACCCCCAGAGAACTCTTCCCGAGGACGCGATGCACAAGGTTTTTACTCCCATTTGTTGGCTCAGATATATATAAAAAGTGAATGTGACTCCCTCTACATTGCTGCAGACTTTAACTCTAGAATCGGTTCGTTATCAGATTTAATCAGTGGGGTGGACGAAATACCAGAACGAATGTGTACAGACAAAACAGTGAATCAGCATGGTCACGAATTTGTGGAATTTTTGAATGAAGCTAGATGTTGTGTTCTAAACGGAAGATTTAATGACGATGAATTTACGTCCATTTCGAGAAAGGGTAGAGCTGTTGTAGACTATATTTGTGTTCCGCACGAAGACTTCAAGAATTGTGTATCATTCAATGTTATAACGGTACAATCACTCGTTGATCAGTTTGATTTGCACGGACTTTTAGGTGAACGGTCGAGATTACCAGACCATTCGGCGTTAATCTCTGAAATAACTCAAACCAACTGTACTTTATCACGTGATACACTTGCTGCTGAGGTTAAACGCACACGATTTAAATTAGGAACGATACCGGACGATTTTATGAATAGTGATTTGTCAAGGGTGGCTTTGTTAGAAATAATATCGCAAATAGAGAGATGTCGAGATTGTCAGAGTGATATTGACACAATATATGAACATTTATGCGAAACAATTTTAACAGAAATGCACAAGAAATTGCCAAAATATGAAGTGCATAGTGGCTCAGCTAAACGACACAGGATACGGAAGCCGTATTGGAACTACTCTTTATCGGAGTTATGGAATCAAATGAGAATGAAGGAAAGGGCATTTATAAAGTGTAAAGATAATAGACATGTTAAAACAGCATTACAAAGAGAGTATATATCAGCTCGAAATCACTTTGATAAAACATTAAGTCAGACAGAGAGAGCATATAGGCGAACACAAGCTTTAGAAATAGAGACAATGTCTACCAACAACCCGAACGAATTCTGGAATAAGATTCGTAAATTAGGTCCCAGAAAAGACAGAACTATACCAATGGAAATTATCCAGAATGACGGAATTACTTCTAGTAATGAAAAAGAGGTTCTTGATAAATGGCGGCAAGACTTTCATAATTTATATAATGGGGTGGACAGTGGTGAGTTCGATAGTGAACATTATACGCGTGCAAAAATGCACAAATATTTATTAGAAAACAGAATGGATGATCCACTGTACTCGTCCAATGATACTTTAAACTGCAATGTATCTATAGAAGAGGTATCAAAAGTTATTATGCATGCCAAATCCCGATCAGCCAGTGGTTACGATGAGATTCCGTACTCAGTTCTTAAAAACCCGCCAATTATCGCTGTATTAAAACAGTTATTTCAATTAGTGTTTGACACAAATATAATCCCTTCTGTATGGAGAAATGCCGTTATTTGTCCTATCTTGAAAGACCTTACATCCGACACACGTATACCAATGAATTATAGAGGTGTCAGTTTACTATCCTGTATTAGTAAATTGTACAGTGCGTTCGTTAACCAACGTCTTACAAACTACTTGGAAGATAATGATGTATTAGCCGATGAACAAAACGGATTTCGAAAAAAACGATCCTGTGAAGACCACGTGTTCGCTCTGAATAGTATACTACGGAACAACCCAACAGTGTTTACAGCTTTTATTGATCTTCGTAAATGTTTTGACTTTATAGACAGAGATATGATGTTATATAAATTGTTATTAAATGGCATTGATGGAAAAATGTATAACACCATAAAGAGCATATATAAGCATACAGTTTCATGTGTAAAGGTCAACGATAAACTCACGGATTGGTTCGATTGCAAAACAGGCGTAAAACAAGGGGATAATGTTTCACCTACACTTTTTTCTATATTTATAAATGACCTAGTGCAGGAGATCAATGACCTTGACCTTGGATTTGAAATTGATGAAAGGAGTGTTTCTATGTTACTGTACGCGGACGATATAGTTATGTTTGCAAAAACCGAGGATAACCTGCAGAAAATGTTGGACGTACTTCATAACTGGTGTAAACGTTGGCGTGTATTGATTAACACTGATAAGTCCAAATGCATGCATTTCAGGAAAGGAAGAACAACACGAACCGAACATACATTTACAATTGGTGAAAATGTCTTACTCAACGTCGAGACATATAAGTATTTAGGTGTTACATTCCATTATAAAGGTGATTTTAATACAAACTCGATTATACTTTCCAAAGGCGCCGGTCGTGCACTAGGTATGATAATCTCTCGGATACATCCTTTAAAAGACACCGGGCTTAAGACATTTGAAAAACTGTATGAATCAGGAGTAGCTCCAATTTTAGACTATTGTTCTGGGGTTTGGGGATATCGTAGGTATCAGGCAATAGACAACATACAACATAGGGCCATTCGATACTTTCTGGGGGTACATAGGTTTGCACCGCTGTTGGCTATACACGGGGATATAGGATGGATCCCTAGTATTTACAGACGATGGATAAGCCTGATTCGATACTGGAACAGATTGGTAAAATTCGATGAGAACAGACTCACAAAGGTTATATTTAATAGGGACTATAGACTGTGTCGTAATAATTGGTGCAGTGAATTAAAAGATGTGCTAAACAAACTTGACTTAATAACCTTCTACGACAATAAAACCACAATAAACATGAAAACAGTAAAAGATAAAATACACCTTTATTATAGTAGCGTATGGGTAGATAGTGTGCAAAATGTCCCGAAACTAAGAACATACATCAAGTTTAAGACCGAATTCATAACTGAGAGTTATGTTATGTTTAATCTGACAAAATGTGAGCGTTCAATGCTAGCCCAATTTAGGTGTGGGATTCTCCCCCTTAGAATCGAGACAGGGCGATATATTGGAGAGCACCCCGAGGAACGACTTTGTAATATGTGCGAAACAGATTCAGTTGAAGATGAAACTCATTTTCTAATAAACTGTGAATTTTATAAACATATTCGTTTAGAAATATTTGAAGACCAATTCAATGATGCTATATTTAACCAGTTAAGGGATCATCATAAAATGATATACCTTATGAACAATCATCCTCGAAAATGCGCTAAATTTATTGTAAAGGGTTATCGAAAGAGAAGATCAGCCATGTATCATAACTAATCTGATTGGTGTTTACCTGTATTAGACTCTGAAATAGAAACCTGTCTTGCGAAAACACGTCATGCCTCATTGATTAACCGCGAAAACCTATTTCGTTTTCGTTGAAATGAAATTGGCTCTCGCGTTTAACGACAACGTTTTTATGTGTATTGAAAACAGCACATAGCTCTCAACTTATTATAACCAAGGGAGCAACTACGTCTGAAAACACCGCATAACTTATGAACATACCGTAGAGTTCTTCACTGTGAAAGGGTAGTTTTCTTATAGTCGCTGCTTAAGGAAAATGCAGACTCATTTGATTACGACGTTTTCAAAGTGTCTACATTCAGCAAGTTTCTCTGAAAACATCTGATATTAAACTTAGCGATTACGGATTATAAATAATATGATGTGTTATGACTTTATCTCATTATATGTAAATATGTATATACGTATACACATATAGGTGACTTATAGGCCCAAAGGGCCGGGTGTGATCATTTTTGTTTTTTATATAATACTGTTAATCATAATATGTTTCACACATGTCACTTTAATAAACAATTTCTTTCTTTCTTTCTTTCTTATTGTGTAGGCGATATATATCACGGCGGCCAGTTCACCTACTCATGCATTTCCTGGTTTTCTCACACCAGTACTCCAAACAACAATCTTCACAAGCAAGTATAATTATCGAAAAAAGATATACGCATTGCGACAAAAAAAAGAAAATGCTCACTATGAGCCATTTCTCCTTTTGCCATAATCTTTTACTAATATAAAGACTCCAAATTGTCCTAAAACATAAACATAGAATATAAATAAATATAATAAAAAATAAATACACGCAATATTTTCAGTCCTACAATGTCGTAATCAACATATTTTGTTTCATTTCATTTATTTCTATATATTGTATTATTTTTAATTTCATATTTTTTTTTCATTTCATTTATTTCTATATATTGTATTATTTTTATTTTCATATATTTTTTTCACTTCATTTATTTCAAAATATTGTATTAGTTTTATTTTTGTATATTTTTTCACTTCATTTATTTCAATATATTGTATTATTTTTATTTTTATATATTTTTTTCATTTCATTTATTTCTATATATTGTATTATTTTTATTTTTATGTTGCAGGATTGAAATTTTGGGGGTAATTATACTAATACTAATATCAATAATATACCTTTCGCAGAAATAAGCTATAAACGGCGAACCGATCGTCATAGTTTAAACATATTTTATTTCAATAATTTACAACATATTTTATTTCAATGATTTATAACATATTTTATTTCAATGATTTACAACATATTTTATTTCAATGATTTATAACATATTTTATTTCAATGATTTACAACATATTTTATTTCAATGATTTATAACATATTTTATTTCAAGGATTTACAACATATCTTATTTTAATGATTTACAACATATTTTAAGGACAAGAGAAAATACAAAAGGATTGTTAGCTTATCAACTTCCTCTTTTGCTCATAGTTATAAAAACAATAGAGTAGATCTTTTTTACGTATGAAAATTAACATGTTTAAATTTAGGAATCTTGTAATGTTAAAATAATGAAAAGGTAAGTAATGATAAATAAACCTATGAACATTATTGGTGGTGTGGATAGGAAACTCAAGCTTCTTGACCCTGCATTATTCGTCGAACTCTTAAACCAGTGGACTATTGCAGTGAGCATTTTTAATGATATAACGTTTGTTTACCGATCGTCATGGAACACCTCAGACGGGCCTCTTTTTATGTCTCGAGCTAAAGAATGCCGTCTAACTATTTTGGTTAACGCCTCGGTGCGTCGGTAAGTCACACGAGAGATGACCGCTGTGGTCAAGTCTGTCAGCATTTCGTTACGGCCAAGAGACACGCCGGACACATTCCGACTAATCTATCTTATCCCCCGGACTTTACGGACCGGTCACGCTATACGGTGGTCAAGTGATATTTCCTACGAATCGTTTTTAACATAATGAATTTTAAATACACGTTACATGTTTGTCAAATGCATGAGTGTCTTGCCGAATTGTGTTTATCATCTTGTTTTTGAGGATACATCGAATTAAAAATCTGAACAATCCGGAAAGTGCAAATATATATTTCGTTGACAAGAGGTGATTCTTAAATTCGTTTCGGTGAAATATCGCAGCAAACTATATGTTACATTTTAGGCAAATATAAAGCGTTAATGCCCAGTGATGTGTATACACATAGTTTAAGGATAAATCGAATTACAGACCTTTATCAAGTGAACATTCTTTATTTCGTTTCGATAAAATAACACCATATATAAGGAATATTTCGGTAAATACAGTGTTGTTGCAATTGTGCGATTTCTTAAATAAGTTTCAAATGATTAATTGAAATACGGATATTACACGAGTTACTGTTCTGCAATAAGTTCGTTTCCAATAAACAGTAACATGGATATTAGTTAAAGCATCGAACTGAAAACGAGCGAACAAATAAATATTTCAACGGTTTATATTTATTAAAAAGACGACAATGAAGTTAATCCAGACTTTGGTGGTTTTATACCTAATTCACGTGACTTCCGGTTGGATAAGGTTCCGATACCCGCTCTCCCGACGGAACTTTCTCCAGCAGACGGCAATGGAAATGTTACAGAATTGCGCGGGGAATCCCGTAAGTGATGACTTCAATACAATATTCTATTCTTTAAGTGTTCTCCCTATAGCTCACAATACACCAAATGAATTCCTTTTTGGTTTCAATGTAAATCAACCTGTATACACAATCCTCAATTTCCACATGTGTTCATAGTTTCTCCGGTAATACACCCTATATCATTTAAAAGAGTTACCTCTAACAAGCTTAAAAAGTATCCAAAGAAAATGGAGGGGGGGGTGGGTTCAGGCATTATGCAAGAAAGAATTCACGCCGCGAAAAAGGTTACCGTCATTTTGGATTCAATCGGGCTTGGACGAAACTGTTTTTCTCATACTCTAATTTCACTTTCCAACAATGTCGAATATTAAATAAATACTATTTACAATGAATTTGAACACACTATCATATATTCAATGCATTCTGGTGAAGGTATACACTCTTTTCTACGCAAGCAAAGGTTTTCTCAGGGACTATTTGGCTCTAGATCAGCTTTACCGCGGATATATTTGGCGTAGTATGACCTATAAACTACCGTACTCTCATGATCAAGGATACATGACTATTCGTAAGGCTATCATAAAGGCGTGCATCTCGCCTCTTGCATGTTCGCGTAAATAACACATGTAATGATTGATTGGGGTTAAATTATCATTTTTAGTATAAACTGGTTTTACACATACCCTACTTTCACTTTCAAACACGGTCAAAATACTACAAATGATCAAATCAAACATTTCCAGTGCATTCTAAAGATATTTACAATGAATTTAAACTCAATATCATATATTCAATGCAATCTGTTGAAGGTATACACTCTTTTCTACGCAAGCAAAGGATTTCTTAGGGACTATTCGCCCTATAAGCTATCGTAGTCTCGTGTTCAAGGATACATGCCTATCCGTAAGGCTATTATAAATGCGTGCATAGAGCACCTTGCATGTTCGCGTAAATAATACATGTAATGATTTATAGCGGTTAAATGCCGTTTAAAACAATTTTCCAGTCATATCACGGACGTCTCTTCTCACATCAGCACTTCACACGACAATCTTTCATAGCAAATGGCTAGTTTAGCACATTGACCGTTAGCCCTTTGTTGTAAGACGAATGGCGTTTGTCGGATCGACAATTGTCAAGCGTGGAGAAGAATGTTCGAACTCACAACCCAACCGGAAAATGGAATGTACGACAATAGTTAATCTCCTACCGCTGTTAAACCTTAAACTTATCGCTGGATTCAGTATGCTAACTCCTTAACTCATTCGGCGCCGAATTGTATTAAGTAGACTCTTCCATGTGCACACAAGCGGGCGTCTCCATTTACCATTTAATATGATATATTTTGAATATGTTGTTAACTGAAATGCAAGCAAATGCTGATTTCAGGTGAGGCAGTTCAATATATTAAATTTCATGTATAGAGATTTTCCATATGTCAACATGTTTTTAAAGTCGTTTACTGTAATGTGTCTGTATGTGAGAGAGAGGGTCAATGAATTAAGCATGTTGGCAAAAATATCAAAAGCATATAAAGATATGCATAATTGAAAGCGGTGTTGCACTCTGAGAATTGAGGTTCACCTGCTAAGTATTATCAGAATAGATAAGTAAATTATACGTGAGCAGTGCTGATATTGATCATAATCAGCTATTTCTTTTCATTTGCCAGTCTGTTTGCATCACTGTTCAATATATTAACTTTCATTTATAGAGATTTTCCATATGTCAACATGTTTTCAAAGTCGTTTACTGTAATGGGTCTGTATGTGAGAGAGAGGGTCAATGAATTAAGCATGTTCGCACAAATATAAAAAGCATATACAGATATACAGAATTGAAGGCAGTGTTGCAAAATGAGAATTGAGGTTCACCTGCTAAGTATTAACAGAAACAGATAAAGTAAATTATACGTGAGCAGTGCTGATATTGGTCATAATCAGCTATTTCTTTCATTTGCCACACTGTTTGCATCACTGTTCAATATATTAACTTTCATTTATAGAGATTTTCCATATGTCAACATGTTTTCAAAATCGTTTACTGCAATGTTTTTGTATGTGGGAGAGATTCAATGAATTAAGTAATAAATCCACTGATCGCTTGATCGATTATTTGTATGAGTTTGGATTGATTGATTGATTGTTTTTAGTTTTACGCCACTGTCAACAATTGTTCAGTTATATCACGGCGTGTCCTGGGTAAGTTATCCAGTACTTCTGGTCAATATAGCTTGACACCAGCCAGTATGTCGTAATGCTTATCCCGCACTTCTGAGCCCTAGGGAGGACAGCCAAAATTACCATTTTTAAAGTATTATGTATGACCTGGCCGGTGATTGAACTCACTGATCACTTGAACGAAGGGATTTCTGTATCGCGTTCGGTGTTTTTCCCGTACAAGACTATGTCAACCTAAAGGTGTGATGTATAAACGTTTTAGATCAACGGCGATTTAATCAAGATTTGACTGATCCTGTAAAATAATAATTTCCGTACATTCAATTCCAACGGAGTTTTAAATTGTATTTGTTACTCCCGATACGTTTTAACAATGTACTATGAGGTACTCACAACAACAATTATACCTATTGTAGTGTGGGAAAAGACCAGACTATGAGGTAATAAATAACAAAAGTGTACAAAATTCAAGAAAGAGGAAAAAAAAATAATAACAAAACAAAACAAAAAAAGCAAAAAACAAAAAATACAAAGATGCGTCAAATGCTGCAGTAAGTACAGGTAGAAACATAAACATACAGTAAGCCAGTTGGCATGTTCGAAGATATTGATAAAGTTACATGTTTTTGTTACTTTTATCTGGTAATGTTCATTCATTATGCATTTGTAGGTATTATGCACTCGGGATTTTCGTATAAATGAAACTCCAGAATTGATTTCTCTCTGCTAGCAAATGAGTACGGTTAAATAGAAAATGGAATTCATCTGCAATTTCTCCTAGGTTACAATGATTACACAGTCTATCGTTACGGTCTAACCATGAACCTTGTCTTACCCCGTAAAATATATATTACGCCCCGCCCGAACCTCTTAACCATCACCTTGCTATATTCCATTTAACACTTTGCCATATACAAAACATCCGCAGCAGACGTCTTTGAAAACATCCAGGCAAACATATAGAAACTCTCTAAAGTTGATAGTATAATTATTTTTCCTTAGCCACTATGTTTTCATAAGTATGTCTGTGACAAATACGTCAACATGGGTCTATAGATGGGAAAGGGCTTCAACAATTATCATGTTATGAATGATTTCGAACTACAAATCTGAACAATATAAACTAAGAAGTTTTAAACAGACCTCTAGATACGGGGACTTTTCCATGTTCTTAAATCCTTATTTGACATTCACATCATATGTTGTGGGTACTCAAAAGAATCGTCTCAGTAAGACGATTCTTTTGAGTACCCACAACATAGAATCTGGTTGAGTAATAAGATACATATTGTGGGGGAAAAGACCTGTTTACTCCCTCTTATCTAGTCCTCTGATTAAAGATGAGATTTCACTTTCGTGGAGTTTAATATTGACCCACAACCATTTACAACAACATGTTTTCGATATATGATCCGTCCCGCAAGAAAACCAACATTGTGGACTCTGCGATAAGTATCGACCCGGATCAGCCTAAGCATGTCGCGCAGGCTTACCCGGATAGACACGTTTCGCCTCCTGTGGATTTTCTGTTTCAGGGATCATTACTCTATACCCCAATCCCCCTGAGACGGAATGTGTCGACCCGGATCAGTTTGCATGGTGTTTTACTATCCAATCGAGCACGGTGAATTCCTTGCTATTCAGCAAGGTAACCATTTATGTCAACTCAGTCATTTACTTAAATATTCCACAATGCATGTTTTACAAACAATTAGGGAAACAAAACTGATGAAATATGGTTTTTAGTATTGAAGTATTACTTATCTACCAAGTAATTTTGGTGGAATTGGACCAAGGAGTAAAGCGGTGGTGGGTTCGATCCCCGACCGGGTCATACCAACCAATTAAAACATGAAAGTAATGGTGTTTACTCCTTGGCGTTCAGCGTTATATGGTTAGCATTATGACTGACTAGCTGGTGCCAGTAGTACTTGTAAATAACCAGGAAACGCCGTGATATAACTGAAAAATTGTTGCCAAGCGACGTAAAACACAAACAAAATAAATAAAAAAAGCATAGGAATAAGGGTTTATTGTTCCAGTTGCAATGTAGCTTCCGTTTCTTTTGGGGGAGACAGTAAAGGAAAACGTGCATGCTGGTCCTGTTTGTCAGATCCAAGCTTAGATAAGTAAAAACAAAGAAATATTGAAAACGTTAACGTGAAATACGCTCATTTTACACGTAAGTAAGTACGTACGTATGAAGACGTTTTGTGGTATAAGTTGTCACTTTATGGTACTAAACATTCTGTCAACATGTAATTGTACAGGTGTATTTTACGACATTGAGTTAGCTTTTACGACATACGTGATCATTGAAGTCGGCTGCCATCAGCACGGCGCTGTCGTTGAACTTGACGTTTTTTGACATAAAATGAGGTTACAGAAGTTAAAAGTATGATCTTTATCGCATTTTGTGAATCTTTTTTTTGTTCAACCGTTTGCATGTAAAAATAGTCTTTACTGCTGACTCACATCTGCCTCTAGTTAGCTTTTACGACATACGTGATCATTGAAGTCGGCTGCCATCAACACGGCGCTGTCGCTAAACTTGACGTCTTTTGACATAAAATGAGGTTACAGAAGTTAAAAGTATGATCTTAATCACATGTTGTTAATCTTTTTTTTTGTTCAACCGTTTGCTTGTAAAAATAGTGTTTACTGTTGAATCACATCTGCCTCTAGGAAGCGTGATGTTGATAGGCTACTAGTTAGAACATGTGTTTTACTCCGCTTTGAACGGTGCGGTGGTCTTTGGTAATACTATAATTGAGCCGTCCCGCGAGAAAACCAACATTATGGCATCTGCGTGATGTATCGATCCAGATCAGCATGCGCAGTCCGCGCAGACTGATCCGGGCCGACACATTCCGTCTCAGGGGGATAGAGGTATAGAGTAATGATTTCTGAAACAGAAAATCCACAAGAGGCGAAAAGTGTCAATCCTGGTAAGACAGCGCGGCGTGCTAAGGCTGATCCATGCGGTACTTTACGCAGAGTCCACAATGTTGGTTTTCTCGCAGGACGGGTCGGATTTAGATTACCAGTGCTATATAGTGTATCGAGTCATGGGTTTGATATCCGTCCAATCCTGAGAGCCTATGAAGCTAATATATTTAGGAATCCGCCATGGTCGAGTGGTTAGCATCGTGGATTTGAAACCGGGCGTCCCAGGTTCGAACCTCATTAGCAATACGGTGTTCATGGTGAAGTATCCTTGGGCAAGGCACATTTACAAGCCTAGTACTGGTTTTGTTTATCCAGGAATGATCACTGTCACCGTGATATAACTGAAATTATGTTTAAAAGCGAGCTAAAACCAAAATATAACAAACCACCACTATGAAAGACTTTAGTATGTTCATAGGTGTAAACATGAGCGAACACTTGACTTTACACAATCAAGGCTTGCACTTAAGCTTAAGACTTTGGGTACGGAAGGTCGCGGGTTCGATCCCCGACCAGATCACAGGGGCCCGGCACAAAAAAAAAAAAAAAAAAAAAACCCATATAGTAATATATAGTCTATATATTACTATATGGGTTTTTTTTTTTTTTTTTTTTGTGCCGGGCCCCTGTGGACCAGATCATACTTCTAAAATGGTAGAAATGGCTGTCCTCATTGAAGCTCAGGGTTGCGGGTTTAAGCATAACCGGACTGAAAGGCTGGTATCAGGAACAATCGACAAGTAGTACTGTTAAACTTACCGAGGAATCGCCGTAAAATAACTGAAACATTGTTGAAAGCGGGCGCAAATACCAATCAATCAATCGAGTCATATTATGCGTTCAATAGACACTGAAAACCACACATTAAGTGTCGAACCTGGAACTATTCCGAGAATTTGACTTTGCGTAATTTATTATTCAACCCTTGAACCCACATGCAGATGTATTCTAACGACAAATTAAAATAACGCTGTTTTAAGAGGAAAATATTATACTTCACTTTCTCCCTTTGTCACAATGGTTTCAACTTAATTAAATGACTATTCTTTCATTAATACAGCTTTCTACGTATTTTTGTGAAGATATTTTCAACGTCGATTATTAGAGATTTGTCGTATGTGGTATAAAGGTTAAATAAAATTGCCCTGGCAAAACTAAATGATCCGTAAAGTATAATAAATTGCTTTATTTCGTAATTTAGACTTTTTAAATTCAATAATAATTAGTTCCGGCAGTTTTGAAAGCCACTGAGGAATAATCAAAATGAGCCGTCTCGCGAGAAAACCAACAGTGTGCACTCTGCGTAAAGTATCGACCCTGATCGACCTAAGCATGCCGCGCAGGCTTACCCGGATAGACACTTTTCGCCACCTGTGGATTTTCTGATACCTCTATCCCCCTGTGACGGAATGTATCGACCCGGATCAGTCTGCACGGACTGCGCAGGCTGATCTGGATCGATACATTACGCAGAGGCCATATTGTTGTTTTTTCTCACGGGACGGCTCAAATGTACGATGAAAACTGTTAACTCTATGAAGAATCGTTTCACCATAGTAACCAAGCAATACAATACAATATAAATGATATGAGCCGCCTGCGTAATGTATCGACCCAGATCAGCCTGCGCAGTCCGCGCAGACTGATCCGGCCCGACACATTCCGTCTCAGGGGGACAGAGGTATAGAGTAATGATTCATGAGACAGAAAATCATCAGGAGGCGAAAAAGTGTCTATCCGGGTAAGCCTGCGCGGCATGCTTAGGCTGATCCGGGTCGATACTTTACGCAGAGTCCACAATGTTGGTTTTCTCGCGGGGCGGCTCATATGATATTTCACTGCAAAGTCAAGTTCTTATTCAAATGTACAACTCTTTCAAATGACTACATTTGCCTTACGTTTCGTTTTATTTTGCTTGAATTATATCTTCAAACACTGTATAGCTTTCTTGTATGTTTATAATCATATGACTATTTCAATATTTTAAGAATATATCTCAATAATTGTTTCTGTAATATATCTCAATAATTGTTTCTGTAATATACCTCAATAATTGTTTCTGTAATATATCTCAATAATTGTTTCTGTAAACTATCTCATTCCAATTGTGTCATTCATATTGTATTATTTGTAAATATTAATATATATGGGCTAGAGACCTAAATACTTGGATAAAGACATTGCATTGAAACTGATGATTATGTACTTTATACATAAATAACAGTTCTGCAATTATCATTTTGTACTTCATGATCAGAGAGCATCAGAAACTGATATTATAATGAACAGAATATGAGAAATAAGGTGAGAATGTGTTAACAAATGTGAGAAAAAGGGAAATAATGTAAATAATTGAAGATAGAAGCATGGTGTTTTATAGTTAACATCATGTTCTTGGTATATAGTTTTTCTTATTTATTTAAGACTCATCCATGTACAAACAAAGTCATATATACAAACATATACAATGTATACTGCGGCACAGAGGTGATATGTGTATGTTTTTATTTATCTCGTGCGCACGACATAGCAACTCATAGTATGTCGTGCGCAAGAGATAAATAAAAACATACACCTGCCACCTCTGTGCCACCGTAAATGTACAAACAAATCAAGACAAGTATTATACATGGCCATTCTAACTAGAATGATAAGAGACTTGCGATATAAGCATATCGCACAAACATAGCACTTACTATATATACAACAGAGAGCCAAGAATCAGCTTCTAATTTGTCTTTGTTTTTAAAAAAGGGAATCGGACACATGTACTTTATTGTACCCAATGAAAAGTAAAGCCACTAGAGTAAACATAAAGAATAATTAAAAACAAAAGGAAAAACATCTGACGTATATATGAAATAATTTGTGTGAATAGATGTGAATAAGTGGATAGCTGTGAGGGTAAACGAACAAACAAAGGGTCGGCTAATTATTCTTTCCAATGATTGGCAAATGTTGTGACTAGAGACGTTCGTCTACCAGAATAGGCTAATAAATGTCAACCTGGGTGGGTAGGAAGTGAGTTGCCTAATCAAGAGTCTTGTTTGATTAGAAGCAATGATACGTGAAATGATGGATTGATTGATTGATTGATTGGGGTTCAACGCCGTTTTCAACAATTTTTCAGTCATATCAAGGCGACCAGTTCACCTACTCACGCGTTTCCTGGTTTTTCCCACACCAGTACACCACACAACATAATTTCCAAGCAACTGGCTACTTTTCCACATAGACTGTTAATGAAACAGCCCATTGGTGAAAGACGAATGACGCAGGTCACAGTGACTTTTGTCAATCGTCGGAAAGAATGTTGGCCGAGCAGGGATTCGAACTTACAACTCCTGGATTGACAGCACTCGTCGCTACCGGGGCTCGGCGAGAGAAATGATGGAAACACTCGATAAGGTGATCTAGGTGCCGTACATCTATTTAA
This sequence comes from Serripes groenlandicus, assembly GCA_031761405.1. Classification (NCBI taxonomy): domain Eukaryota; kingdom Metazoa; phylum Mollusca; class Bivalvia; order Cardiida; family Cardiidae; genus Serripes; species Serripes groenlandicus. The sequence continues at coordinate 19,604,296 of JASEVX010000014.1, forward strand.
ATGAAATTGAAACCGAAATCAATCAAGCAAATCGATATAATATATCACACATACTTTGATCCATATCACACATATTTCCATTCATCTCAAAACTTAAAACATAGTACTACATTATATACGCTAATTACACGTTTATTGTAAGGTAAGTTGGAGGATGATCACGACCATCAAATACCTACGTGTCTAATAAAGTAATATATTTAAATAAAACATAATGATAATACTAACTATTCCGATATTAAGGAAAATCGAAGATCAGCATCTCCCCTGCATGCATTCTTACCAGGAGTGAGGAATCCGCCGTGGTCGAGTGGTTATCGTCGGGGATTTGAAACCGGGTGTTCCGTGTTCGATCCACAGTCGCGGCACTACGGTCATGGTGGAGTACCCTTGGGCAAGGCACATTTTCTAGCCTAGTACTGGTTTGTTTACACAGGGATCATGAATAAATGAACTGTCGCCGTGATATATCTGCAATAATGTTGAACACGGCGTAAAACCCCAATAAAACAAAAAAACAGGAGTGTGTTCAGATTAAGTTAACCAATTGGGTGTATGCGTGATATCTGACTACTGGATTCGGTTAGCTATTTCCTCAACCTCAATGGTTCTAATGTACAGTGACTTCGCGATAACTGTAATATATCGCTTAATTCGAAACAGTTCCATGAACGGATCGATTTATCAAAAAAGCCGTAGACGCAGCCGATTTTTATACCCGCCCGTGAAAATATCATTTCCCGTGTACAAAATTACAACGGTCAATAAACGTTATTTTTATTTCAGGAGGGACAGTGTCGCGTGTGTGGGGAGGGTCCTAACGAACTCCCGACAGAGCTCATCTCAACCAAAGATTTTCAGCTCGTGAACGTCAGCGAGGGGCCTATGGACATAGGACTCGGCTTTCGACAGAACATGCAGGGTTACCTCGAAGTTAGGCTGTGTAAACTTGGACCGAGTCCTCTTGCGAATGCTGAACACTGTCGTAAAGTGGCTCCGTTGAAGATATTTGATAACTTCTGGTACGTTCCCGGAAATGAACAAAACTCTGCCCGTCTACAAATTGCTCTTCCGCCGGATACTGCGTGTGAAAGATGCATACTGCAAGTAAAGTATATTCCAGGTGGGTAAAAAGTACTTTATTTTATTCCCAACCACAGGGACTTGCTCTTCTAAAAATAGATATGACCCTTTCACACACAGTTTTCTGAGTCGTCTCGCTTCAAATCGTATTGTTCAAAGTATTCGAACAAATATAGGAATTTGAAGTACGGATTCAATCAATAATGCTTTTCTCTATCGAACTATACCAAAAATAACGTGAATTTGTTCTCCCTACGTATGTTAATTCCTTTAAATTATTCGCGATTTCGCCAAAAGGACAACAACCTGGACCAAAAACGAAAGTACCTGCGATCGACGTTTCGGAATGCTTCGGTTTTTTTCGTTGCGGTAATTGTCAGTGATTTAGCGATTATTTTCTTCTTTTTAAGGTCGTCTGCTTAAACAGTGTCAAATGTCATTTACTAAGGAAAGATTGATTGATTAAATGTTCGGTGTTTAACTCATTGTTTCAGCGGTTTTTTTCTATTATATCACGGCGTGTCCTGGGTTAGTTACAACCAGTGCTACCGGTTTATTTATTCTAACACCACCCAGTCAGTTGTAATATTTACCCCGCAATCAAAAAGGTCAAGAAGGGCAGTAAATGTATATCATATTTTAAGTCTTTGTTATGACCCAGCCGTGGATCGAACCCGCGAAATACCGCATCCGAGGCAGACGCTCTATCACTTCTCCTCCTCCGAGGCGGTCTGAAAATGAAACTAGTGCAATAATCGACAATTGACTGTCGTTTTTACAAAACGTTCCACTGCGCATGTCTTTAACTTCCGGCGTGTCAAACTCATGATTATGATCCCTAATTTATTATCCCCTGACGGAGGCGATTGGATATAACAATGTAATATGACCGTCCGACCGTCCGTCAATCTGTACATTTCCAAATGAGACTCATTCATATCGGCGGTATACTCTACACAACATTCTGTTACCAACCAAATGGCTGCTTTTCCACATATACTGCTAGCCCATTGGTGGAAGACGAGTGACGCTTGTCACAGTGCCTTTTGTTAAACGTCGAAAAGAATGTTAGCCTAGCGGGGGTTCGAACTCACAACCCCTAAAATTGACAGCTCGAGTCGCTACCGACTGAACTACCGGGACTAGGCGTGGTCAATTTAAAGCACAGCGTATGTTTAATTTGACGCACAGTAACCTTTTTCTTTTAAATAATTTCCAAGCGAAGGACACAAACAGGCTGACTCTCCCGAAATCTGCATTGTTTGCGATTAAATTTCACCAAATCTTCCTATGATCCTTAAACGCGGTTTTATCTATGCAATAACTATATCTGAAGGGTATATGTTTATTAACAAAAACAATACGTTACAACACTAACTAACGAAATTAAAGAGTGTTGGCTTAGCCAGGATTCGTTATAACAAGCCCCTGGTAGTCATGACCCTGGTAGTCATGACCCTGGTAGTCATGACCCTGGTAGTCATGACTGCCCTCCTTGGTGCTCGTGTTTGTGGGGTTACCATAACGACTGACTAGCTGGTGTCAGGATAAATGGACCAGTAGTACCGGTAGTCAAAAAGTTTTAAACGCGGCGTTTAACACCAAACAATTAATCACACTTTCGTGTGACATGGCCGATATAAATACTACAGCCATCCCGCGGGTAAAATGACAAAAAAAACAATGTTATCAAAAAAAAAAGCGAATGAATAAAAGATAGGCATGTCTCACGAAGCCCACGAGTTTTGCAATAACTGTCAATTATGTATTAGGATATAATTATATTGTCTGTCATTTGGACTGACGTAAAGTAGAGACATACTGTGTGTAGATATTATTGTCATTAGTGTGGGATTATTGTAGTGTCCTTTATGACTGTTTATATTATCCCCTGAGGGAGGCGATGGGATATAACAATGTAGTATGTCCGTCCGTCCGTCCCTACATATGTACAAATCAATTTGAAACAGACGCTGTCTATACATTATGTAATAAGTGTAGGATTAAAGCAGTGTCCTTCACGACTTGTTGTTATCCCGTGACGTAGTGGATGGGATATAATAATGTAATATGTCCGTCCGTACTTGTGAGAGGCCACCCACCACACTTATATAGACACTTAGATAAATAGGTTCTTTGTTTGTTTTATAACGGGTATCTTATTTGCATATTAATGCTATTCATTCCGTAAAAATGGGATAATTACGGAATGAATAGCATACTTGTGGGTTGCAACCCACAAGTTTCAAACAAAAGAAATAACCCCACAAATACACTTCATGAGTACGTCCGTCCTTCTGTTCGAATCAAGTGGAGACATACGCTGTCTATATATTCTAAGGGTTATCTAGTATTTAGTGTTGGTTTAAAGCAATGTCCTTCGTGACTAGTTATAATCGTATGACTATAGTTAATATCCCCTGCCGTTAGCTTTTATATATACTAATTGAATATGTCCGTCCGCACTTCAGTTTCTTTCAAATCCATAGGGGACATACCGAGGGCTTGGCGTGAAACGGTTGTAGCTAAAAACCTATTTTGAAAACCCTGGTTTAGGGGCAATTTTGATCCCTTTGTAAACAATGCAAATTTAGGTGCCATTGCTCAGAACGAGCAATGGCACCTACATTTCCATTGTTTACCAATAAATATTATTTTAACGCTTTTAAAGACTTCATGGCGAGGTGATTAACCTTGGTAACAAAATACCAATTTTAGTTACAACCGTTTCACGCCAAGCCCTCGATACGCTGTCTACTTATTCTAGGGACTATATTCCTGTCATTAGTTTGGGATTATGGTAGTGTACTTCACGACTGGTTATTATCGCCTGACGTATGCAAAGGATATATTAATGTTGTATGTCCGTCCATCCGTATGTTCGAATCAATTTGAGACATATTTTCAATTTATTATAAATATTTTTTGTCATTTGAGTGGGATTATTGTGTTGTCTTTCACGACTGATTATTTTCCCCTGTGATGGGATATCGTAATGAAGTCCAACCGACTGTCTGTTAGTAAGATCAAATAAATATGAGCCGTCATACGAGAAAACCAACATTATGGACTGTGCGTAATATATCGACCCAGATCAGCCTGCGTGTAGTGTGTAGGCTAATCTGGGCCGACACATTCCGTTTCCGAGGGGGATAGAGGTATAGAGTAATGCTTCCTGAAACACGAAAATCCACAGGAGGTGAAAAGTGTCTGTCTGGGTTAGCCTGCGCGGTATGCTTAGGCTGATCCGGGTCGATACTTTACGCAGCGTCCACAATGTTGTTTTTCTCGTGGAACGGCTCATATAATATAAGGCGTGTCATCCCTGCGGACGTCTAGGAGACATATTGTTCGTATCACAAGCTATTAACCCCCTGCCCTAGGCGATTATATATAATACTGGATTATGTTTGCCCGTAACTCCAGTCCATTGGAGACGTACCGAGGGCTTGGCGTGAAACGGTTGTAACTAAAAACCTATTTTGAAAACCCTGGTTTAGGGGCAATTTTGACCCCTTTGTAAACAATGCAAATTTAGGTGCCATTGCTCAGAACGAGCAATGACACCTACATTTCTATTGTTTACCAAGTAAAATGATTTAACGCTTATAAAGACTTTATGGCGAGGTGATTAACCTTGGTAAAAAAATACCAATTTAAGTTACAACCGTTTCATCCCAAGCCCTCGATACATGCTAAGTACAGCCAAAAATAAACATATGAAATAAGGAACAGAAATAAACTGTAGAGAAAGTAAACACTTTCATTTACAATGCCATGGAAATAGGACCCAATAGGTAAACAAAAAAACAAAAATCTAATACAGGGCTCGTTTGCATGTTCTAAAATCCTTATTTGACCCTCAAACCCTATGTTGTGGGTACTCAAAAGAATTGTCTCAATGAGACGATTCTTTTGAGTAACCACAACATAGGGTTTGCTTTAATAATAAGAGAGAAATTGTGGGGAAAAGAGCTGATTACCCCCTCCTTATATGGACCTCTGCTGAATGTATCACGACTATTTATGTCCGTCGTTCCAGGAATGGTCTGTTGTCACGGACGTTTGCTATTTTCGTAATGCTTATCCTTTTTCCTGATAAAGAAAACACTTAACCTATCAAAAGCAGATAACTTTTAAAAACATTGTTGAAAAACAAATCGAAATTGGTCTAAATAGAGTAAGTTTTCGTTTTCCCTACAGTTTTTGTTTACTTTGTTTTGACATTATATGTGCAACTCTATGAGAAAACCGGTGAAAGTGACACAATTTTCGATTTTGGGATTTTTACATTTTTTATATAGTCCTACCTGTCTTGTTTTGTTTGATATACATTTATCCATCATGTACGTCAAAAGAAGACATGTGTTACTATTTGTTAAAATAACGTCGATGTCATTTTAAAAATTGATGCTCGACGCTCAAACAATCTCGTTATTTACAGCAACGTTATTGTTTTTTAAACAAAATGGTGCTTTTTTATACCAATTACAAATTGGTTTCCGTACTTCTAAAGCCTCTCGTCCCGGTAGCTCAGTCGGTAACGACGCGGGCTGTCAATCCAAGGGTTGTGAGTTCGAAACCCGCCTCGGCCCAACTTTCTTTCCGACGTTTGACAAAAGTCAATGCGACATGCGTCATTCGTCTTCCACCAATGGGCTAAGTCTATGTGGAAAAGCAGCCAGTTGCTTGGGAAGATTGTTGTGTGGAGTACTGGTGTGAGAAAACCAGGAAATACGTGTTTATGTGAACTGACCGCCGCGATATGACTGAGAAATTGTTCAAAACGGTGTTAAACCCCAAATCAATCAATCAATCAATTAATCAATCATTCAATCAATTAATCAATCAATCAATCAATTTGCCTGATACAGAAAACACTTAACGTATCAAAAGCAGATAACTTTTAAAAACATTGTTGAAAAACAAATCGAAATTGGTCTAAATAGAGTAAGTTTTCGTTTTCCCGACATTTTTTTTTTACTTTGTTTTGACATTATATGGGCAACTCTATGAGAAAACCGGTGAAAGTGACACAATTTTCGATTTTGGGATTTTTACATTTTTTATATAATCCTACCTGTCTAGTTTTGTTTGATATATATTTATCCATCATGTACGTCAAAAGAAGACCTGTGTTACTATTTGTTAAAATAACGTCGATGTCATTTTAAAAATTTATGCTCGACGCTCAAACAATCTCGTTATTCACAGCAACGTTATTTTTTTAAACAAAATGGGGTTATTTTATACCAATTGGTTTCGGTACTTCTAAAGCCTCTCAATGTATTAATACACCCGTACAGAAGAACTACATCGAACGGTGGTGCAATTTAATTTTATTTATTTTGTCGAATGAGGTTTAACGCCGTTTCTAACAACTGTTCAGTCATATCACGGCGGCCAATTCACCTACTCATGTGTTTCCTGGCCTTTTAGCACTAGTACTCTACACAACATTCTGTTACCAACCAAATGGCTGCTTTTCCACATAGACTGTTAGCCCATTTGTGGATGACGAATGACACTTGTCACAGTGCCTTTTGTTAAACATCGAAAAGAATGTTGGCCTAGTGGGGGTTCGAACTGACAACCCCTAAATTGACAGTGTGAGTCGCTACCGATTGAACTACCGGGATTACCCGTGGTGCAATTTCAAGCAAAGCGTTTGTTTAACTTTCCATATGTTAACCTTTTTCTTTTAAATAATTTCGAAGCGAAGTACTCTTCGCTGTCAAAGACAATTGCAGACTTTCGAAGACAATGCAGATACAGGTGAGACAATTCGTAACACTTTGTAACAAGCTGTCTCTGAAGAAATCTGCATTGTTTGCCACTTAGATATTAAATTTCACCAAATCTCCTGTTGGACAAAACCAAATGGAGTCGTCCAAATTTTTTCAACATTGAAGAGTTGATTTTGTGAAATTCGACAGTTGACTGATCTATTGGGGTTTAACGCCATTGTTAACATTTTCTCAGTCATATCACGACGGCCAGTTCACCCAATCTTCCCAAGCAACTGGCTGCTTTTCCACACAGACTCAGCCAATTGGTGGAAGACGAATGACGCATGTCACATTGACTTTTGACAAACGTCGGAAAGAAAGTTGACCAAGCCGGGATTCGAACTGACAACCCCTGAATTGACAGCTCGAGTCGCTACCGACTGAACTACCGGGACTAGGCTTGGTGCAATTTAAAGCACAGCGTATGGTTAATTTGACGCACAGTAACCTTTTTCTTTTAAATGATTTCCAAGCGAAGGACACTTACAGGCTTTTGTAAACAAACAAGGCTGTCTCTCCCGAAATCGGTATTGTTTGCCACTTAGAGATTAATTAAATATCACCAAATCTCCTATTAGTCAAAAAGAAACAATGGAGTCGTCCAAAAAATGTTCAACACTGAAGACTCGACTTTGTGAAATTCGACCGTGAAAGAGTTAAACAAATATGCATACTCTTGAGGGCACACATCTATTCTATTTTAAGATACTTTAATTACTTCCTAGACAGAACATTACCAAGGGAATAAACATAATGGCTGAACCCGGAGACGTAAATTACCGAAAGGCATGCATGGTAATAGCTATATTTGGAAATATACACAAACAAAACAGAATAATTGGCATTGTTACAGGATTTCGTCGAGCCTATATTTAACAATGACAATATATTTATATTGACGTAAAGTGCATAGTTTCTAGTCAAACAACAAATTATCTAATCGTAGTATAAACGCGAGACGACATGATTCAATGGATAACCTATGACAAAAAGTGGAAAACATCGTGGCAGAAGGAGAAATTGCTCGTTTTGAGCAATTTCTTCTTTTGTCACAATGTTTTCAAAAAGTCATCTGCTGCAGAGGCGTCAGAAAGCGTCTATATGAGGGAACAAAAACCATATATATATTACAATAAACAAGACATATCTTTAAAAAAGATAAACGGCGATTTATATGAGAAAATACTAAGGAATGGAACATGCGCATATTATTTGACTTGAACATCAGAAAGGATTTGCTTAGTTTGAAAACAATTCTAATCTATGTTTTCTGAAAAAATAGAAAATCTCTATAATTGAATGGATAACCTATGACAAAAAACATATATATATTACAATAAACATGACATATACAAAACCGAATGTTTATCATTCAAAATAGATAACAACACAAAAAGAAACAAGAAGTATCTTTAAAAAGGATAAACGGCGATTAATATGAGAAAACACTAAGAAATGGAACATGCGCATATTATTTGACCTGAATATCAGAAAGGTTTTGCTTAGTTTGAAAACATTTCTAATCTATGTGTTTACCAGAGGATAATCCAGCTTCAGTTTCTGTAAATAGATTATCAAGGCCGAGAATACGCCACATGACTGGAGATTACGCGAGGCTCCCAAGAGGTGTATAAGTCTAAATTGACGATAAATAACTGAAAACTTATCATGTTTCAAAAATAATTACTTTTTTGCTCTTAAATATTATATTTCATACGTTTTCACTGATTTTTTTCTCAGAAATTTATTTCTTAAGGAAAACAATTAAACGTTAGTATGCAGAACATTTCATTTTAAAACTTCATCTTATTAGTGCCTCTCGTAGTGCCAACTTAACTATGAACCAATCAAAACGTTATATTTCTTTTATTTCTTCGATATTATTAATTTAATACAACATTTGATTGGTTAACAATCTAGATCATTTGTTTAACATCTAGGTCAAAACTGAGGTTAAACAGCTATCGCCGAAAAAGAAACATACTTTCTCAATACTGTTAATAACTTATGGAAAAGTAGTACTTCATTTATTTCGCCTATATTAACCCTTTCTCTGCCATAGGCAATTGAAAGCTTTTAGCAAACAATGCCGATTCAGGTGAGACAGCTCGTCACGAGCTGTCAATCTTGAAATCTGCATTGTTTGCCACGTAGAATTTAAATTTTACCAAGTTTCCTGTTGAACGAAAAATGGAGTGGTCCGATTTCAACAGGGAAGAGTCGACTTTGTGAAAATCGGGAGGGAAAGAGTTAAACACTATTCCATGATTCCACTGCATCAGTCGACTTTTGAAAATAACGTTTTAACCCTTTCCCTCATACGACAATTCTGCAGCAGACGACTTCGAACATATTTTGACAAAAAATATAAAAATCTCTAGAATTGAATGGATAACCTATGACTGAAAGTGGAAAACATTGTGGCAAAAGGAGAAATTTCTGAGCAATTTATTCTTTTGTCACTATGTTTTCAAAAAGCCGTCTGCTGCAGAGGCGACAGAAGCGTCTATATGAGGGAAAGGGTTAAATGTATTCAGTAACTATATTTTCAATTATAGATATTTTCCATAATGTTTCGGATATATGCATATTTTGAGGTCATTCATCTATTTAAAGACATGATACTATCTTCTGAGACAGAAATATTTCCCATGATCATAAACAATGGAAGTTGACAATCAACAAGCCAGGTAGCTATAATTGGTGGAATATTTATTTGCATTGTTACAGAATTTGTCCAATCTATATTTAACCCTTTCCCTCATATAGACGCTTTCTGACGCCTCTGCAGCAGACGTCTTTTTGAAAACATAGTAACAAAAGAAGAAATTGCACAACACGTGCAATTTCTCCTTTTGTCACAATGTTTTCCACTGTTAGTCATATGTTATCCATTTAATTATAGAGATTTTCCATTATTTGACGAAATATGTTCAAAGTCGTCTGCTGCAGAATTGTCGTATGAGGGAAAGGCTTAACTCTTTTCCACCTACATACACCTTTTGACACCTCTGAAATGTTTTCAGTCGTTTTTATTATCGATACTTTCATTCATAAAGAGTTTGCTTTATTTTGCTCAGCTGTGTTCAAAGTCGTCTGCTGTAGACGTGTTGTATGTGGGAAAGGGTTAAAACAAATATGCGTTTCGTGACGTCATACGTCTATTTAAAGAAACGTTAAAATCTTCTGAGACTGAAATATTACTCAAGATTATAAACAATCGAAGTTGACAATCAACAAGCGAGGTAGCTATGTTTAGTGGAAATGAACACAAACATGGTATACTTATTGGCATTGTTACAGCATTTCTCCAATCTATATTTAACTCTTTTCCATATGCAGACGCCTTTTGACCTCTCTGGAGCAAACGACTTTTGAAATCAATGTTTTAAGTCGTATTCATTATCGATTCGTTCATTCATACAACATTATGCTTTAATTTGCTCAGCTGTGTTCATACTCGTCTGCTGTAGATTTGCTGTATGTGGGAAAGGGTTAAAACAAATATGCATTTCGTGAGGTCATACGTCTATTTAAAGAAATGATAATATCTTCTGAGACTGAAATATTACTCAAGATTATAAACAATGGAAGTTGACAATCAACAAGGGAGGTAGCTATATTTGGTTGAAATAAACACAAACATGGTATAATTATGGGCATTGTTACAGTATTTCTCCAATCTATTATTTAACTCTTTTCCATATGCCAGATGCATTATGACTCCCCTGGAACAGACGAAATCTGTTTGAAATCAATGTTTTCAGTCGTATTCAATTTCGGTATTTTAATTCTAAAGATTATTCCTAAACGTTAAGCTATGTGTTCAAATTCGTCTGCTGCATATATGTTTCATGCGGGGAAGTGTTGAACAAATATCCAGTTTATACAGCTATTTAACCCTTTCCCTCATATAGACGCTTTCTGATGCCTCCGCAGCAGACGTCTTTTTGAAAACATATTGACAAAAGAAGAAATTGCTCAAAGCGAGCAATTTTTCCTTTTGCCACAATGTTTTCCACTTTTATTCATAGGTTATCTATTCAATTATAGAGATTTTCCATTTGATGACAAATTATGTTCAAAGTCGTCTGCTGCGTAATTGTCGTATGAGGGAAAGGGTTAAAGACTTACTAATATCTTCTTCTAAGACTGACATATTACCCCTGATTATAGAAAAAAGCTAAAAACCATGTTTGGTAAATGGCCATCGACATGCGATTGAAGCTTTATTTGGAATGAACATACACATGATTGCACTATTAGCATTTAAATAGCATTTGTTGAGTCTTCATTAACTCTTTTCCAGCTACAGACGTCTTATGACTCCACTGTAGCAGACAACTTTTGAAAACACTGTTTTAAGTCGTATTTAATATCGATGCTTTCATTCATTAAGACTGTTCATAACTTCGTTAAGCTATGTGTTCAAAGACGTCTGCTGAAGATATGTTTCACGCGGGAAAGTGTTAAACAAATATTCAGTTTATACAGCTTATTTAAAGACTTGCTAATATCTTCTTCTAAGACTGACATATTACCCCTGATTATAAAACATAACGAGCTGTCTCACCTGAAATCAGCATTGTTTGCCTTCGACATGCGATGAAGCTTTATTTGGAATGAACACACACATGATTGCAACATTAGCATTTGAATAGCATTTTTATAGTCTTCATTAACTCTTTTCCAGCTACATACGCCTTTTGACTCCACTGTATCAGATAACTTTTGAAAACAATGTTTTAACCCTTTCCCTCATACGACAATTCTGCAGCAGACGACTTTGAACTTATTTTGTCAAAACATAGAAAATCTCCATAGTTGAATGGATAACCTATGACAAAAAGTGGAAAACATCGTGGCAAAAGGAGAAATTGCACGTTTTGTGATAATCGTCCCCAGTAGATTTAGTGTATTTTGGGAAAGGGTTAAACAGATATTTAATTACGTTAGTTCATACATCTATTTAAAGAAATGATAAGATCTTCTAAGACCGACATATTTACCAATGATTATACACAATAGCTGTAACTCTATTCGAAAAATGGCCATCGACATGCAAGGAAGCTATATTTGGAATGAACTCAACGTAAAAGCATTATTTGTATTTTAACACCATAGCTCAAAGTTTATATTTAGACCGTCTCCGCGTAAACGAATCGTGTTTTTTTAATTACATTACCATATAGCGCACGTCATAAGTACACAACATGTTCGTTCAGTCCTTAACGTCAAGCAGAAACATGCCGAGCCTCGGTAGATCAGTTGGCTGCGACGCGGGTTATCACTCAAGGGGTTGTCAATTCGAATCCCATCTCGGTCAAGATTCTTTGCGACGTTATACAAAAGTCAATGCGACAAGCGTCATTCGTCTTCCATAAACGGGCTAACAGTCTATGTTGAAAAGCAACTAGTTGCCTGGAAAGATTGTTGTGTAGAGTACTGGCGTGCAAAAGCCAGGAAACACATGGGTATGTGAACTGGCCGTTGTGATATGACTGATTATTTGTTTGAACGTCATTAAAAACCAAAATCAATCAATCAATCAAATTATAGCCAAAACAATCAATTAATCAATCAATTTAACCTAAACACATATTTAATTTTGAGGGTGAGGCTATATTCGATGTTTCGTTAGAATTTTTATTCGACTATACTATATTCCTTCAACCGTAAAGGTCAGATGGAAGCAATTCGTTTTCCATAGGCGACCATTATAGCGTTATACTAAAAAAACGCCAAAAGTCACATGTTGACTCTCCTCTTTTTGAGCGATGATGTCAGATCAAAACCCTTATCCTGCAGTGAATTTTACTTTCGATTTCAGAAAATGAAATGGTCCGTAAGCTGTAGAAATTGCTAAAACAATGTGTTGGTTACAAATCAATTAGAGGGTAATCAAAGTTATTAAAAACACTTTAAATTTCAACAAATTCATTATTGTCCAAAGGGAGACTACTTCCGTCCTACGGATTCATCTGAAAATCCCTGGACAAAATTGTCTGCCCGATTGCCTCCCTTTTACCAGCAAAAAATCACCAGCAGACGACTTTGAAAATATCTAGGTAGAACGAGAAGTATTAGCGTTGCCCTGATTAGTAGAATAATCGAAACCGGTTTGCACTTTTATAACCAATGTAGTGTCGTTTTACTTGTATATTTAAAATTGAATGTGATGGTAAACATTGTGGTAAAAGTAAAAACTGCTCATTATGAGCAATCGTTTTTTTTGGCCCATTTTTTTTTAAAAACCGTCTGCTGCTGATGATCATAAGGCGTCTGCACGTGGGAAAGGGTAAATCCATTCGGCAGATTGGCCAACCTGCTATCCGACTCACTCATGAAATATTCACCATGTAGGAACATTTACATTACTTCTTACCAGGGGCGTAGCTCCCTTTAGGCACTGTAGGCACGTGCCTACACATTTTTTCTCAAAATGCCCCCAAAATGCAGCTGCAGCGATAGAAATCTTCGTAATGTATCGACCAGATCAGCCTGCGGTGTCTGCGCAGACTGATCCGGCCAACACATTCCGTCTTGTCAAGGGAAACAACTTACACAATTTCTATACGAACTAAATATACTTGGTTGTCTACCTTGCGTGTTCACCATACACTATGCATGTCATATTTAAGCAAATGTTTCAATTTACCTAGTTTTTGTTTTTATAGCTCACCAATGGTTTGCATATTCAATTCTCACAATGGCTTAAATAGATTGATTATGTGCTCAACATGAGCGTTTTGTTTTACTTTAGCCACAAAGGTTTTTTTTTTCAAAACTCTCTTTAATAATAAAGATTTGAAAAAGTTTTTCCCAATACGTTTTCCAAGACGTATTCCAAGTCATCTGCTGCATATGTGCTGTATGTCGGCAAGGGTTAGGTCAGGGACGTAGATAAGAGGGATAAGTTACTAAATTATATACTAAAATATCACCCGTTCCGACATGTGTAGCAAGTAAAACTCAAAAACTGTTCAAGATATGAAAATAAAAATATATGTTCTGGAAGTTTAAACATTCTTCTATTGCAGTAGATATATATTTTTTTTAAATATATTACAGGTTTTGATAATATGTTATCCGTATGAAAAATGTCAGTCTATTAATTTTTGGAAAAAAAAAATATAATTCAAAAATCCCAATATTGGTATCTTTCAAAACAGTCATTGTTCAAAATACAAAGAAATTCCAGTTATTCATTGTATCTCTAACTTTAGTTGAGATGTTAAGCTTTCAGAGTATGTATTTTTTGTTTGATAATGTGACTTCAAAGATTTATTTGTTACAAAATGTGAACATTTTATTTCTATGTGTGATATTTTAACCAGATAAAAGGTGTACAGGTGGAGTTGCTTATTCCTCTTATCTACGTCCCTGGTTAATGTTAGATACAATAGGTTTAATGTTATATACAATATGTTTAGTGTAAGATACAATAGGTTTAATGTTAGATACAATAGGTTTAATGTTATATACAATAGGTTAAGTGTTAGATACGAAAGGTTTAATGTTATATACAATATGTGTATTGTTAGATACAATATGTTTATTGTTAGATACAAAAGGTTTATTGTTAGATTCAATAGGTTTATTGTTATATACAATAGGTTTATTGTTAGATACAAAAGGTTTATTGTTATATACAATATGTGTATTGTTAGATACAATATGTTTATTGTTAGATACAAAAGGTTTATTGTTAGATTCAATAGGTTTATTTGTCCCTCTTTGCAGGTCTTGGAAGCAGTCTGGCCGGTCAATTGTATTTCGACTGTGCTTTATTACGGATACCTTCGAATACAAACAGTCTTAGAGTATCTGGCAGAATCGTCTTGTCGACTGACACGCCTTTAACATCAGCCCACTCATTAAATACGTCATCACCACGGGAGACAACACCAGACGTTTCTCGAATATCTGCACCGTCCCCTCCGTCGTCGTCGTCTAATTCCATATCAAGGGAAGCAAATCGAGATGCTTCTCCAAATTCTGTAACGCCAAAAACCAACTCGACATCAAAGAGACAGGTGGTTTGGTTTGAACAATCGACAACACCTGCATCCAGTCCGGCTACGTTACCTCCGTTACCTACATTGAAGTCCGTTCGGGAAAGAGCAAATCGGATCGTGGATGATGGTAGTTTCAATCAAGCAGGGAAATCATCAATCAATTTTGAAAATATATTTACGTCCGAAACTAGATCCTCCGCCAAGCGGAGTGATCCAAGTTTGATGATTAACAACCGACAGCAAGATATTACCAATAATGCCAATGTATTTGAAGGCAGGCATCTAGATAACACTAATAATGTCAATGTAGTTCATGGAAGACATCGATATATCACCAATAATGCCAATGTATTTGATAGAAGACATCAAGATAATATTAATAATGTCAATGTAGTTAATGGAAGACATCAAGATAACACTAATAATGGTAATGTATTTGAGAGAAGACATCAAGATAACACTAATAATGGTAATTTTGTTAATGGAAGACATCGAGAAAACAACAATAATGACAATGTATTTAATGACAGGAATCACGGTATTACTGATAACGTCAATGTAGTTAATAGAAGACATCAAGGTAACACCAAAAATGCCAATGTAGTTAATGGAAGACATCAAGATAACACCAATAATGCCAATGTATTTGATGGAAGACATCAAGATAACACTAATAATGCCAATGATGTTAATGGAAGACATCAATATAATATTAATAATGTCAATGTTGTTAATGGTAGACATCAAGATAACACCAATAATGCCAATGTAGTTAATGGGAGGCATCGAGATAACACCAATAATGTCAATGAAGTTAATGTAAGACATCTAGATAACACCACTAATGCCAATTTAGTTAATGGAAGGCATCAAGATAACACCAATAATGTCAATGTAGTTAATGGAAGGCATCAGGATAACACAAATAATGCCAATGTGTTTGATAGAAGACATCGAGATAACACCAATAATGTCAATGTAGTTAATGGAAGACATCGAGATAACACCAATAATGCCATTGATAGAAGACATCGAGATAACACTAATAATGTCAATGTATTTGATGGAAGACATCAAGATAATATTAATAATGCCAATGTAGTAAATGGAAGACATCAAGATAACAACAATAATGCAAATGTAGTAAATGTATGGCATCAAGATAACACCAATAATGTCATTGTAGTAAATGGAAGACATCAAGATAACAACAATAATGCCAATGTAGTTAATGAGAGGCATCAAGATAACACCAATAATGCCAATGTATTTGATAGAAGACATCAAGATAACACCAATAATGTCAATGTTGTTAATGGAAGACATCAAGATAATATTAATAATGTCAATGTATTTGATGGAAGACATCAAGATAACACCAATAATGTCAATGTAGTTCATGGAAGACATCAGGATAGCACCAATAATGTCAATGTATTTGATGGAAGGCATCAAGATAACAGTAATACTGTCAATGTAGTTAATGGAAGACATCAAGATAACACCAATAATGTCAATTTAGTTAATGGAAGGCATCAAGATAACACCAGTAATGACAATGTATTTGATAGAAGGCATCAAGATAACACTAATAATGCCAATGTATTTGATAGAAGACATCGAGATAACACCAATAATGTCAATGTAGTTAATGGAAGGCATCAAGATAACACTAATAATGTCAATGTATTTAATGGAAGGCATCACGATATTATAAATAATGTCAATGTAGTAAATGGAAGACATCATGATCTTTCTATTAATGCTGGTAAAGCAATGCATGTGCAGATTGTTGGCAATGATATTACAACTATGGATCTTGGTGTTAAAGGAATACATCAAGATTTAAGTTACAATGCTGGAAAGGTAATGCATGAACAGATAGTTTCCGGGCAGGTTTTCGGAGCAGACATTACCACTGCTAAATCCGTCGTTATCGGAGGTCCAATTCGAATACAAGAGACGTCTACATATGTCAGAAATGTACCAGACTCGCCCATAAATAATAGACAATACGTCAGTACGAAAGACCCATTTTTGAATGAATTAAATGAACCACAAACGGTTTCAACGTCGTCAAGAGAAGCGGGGTTTGGCAGTTTTGTAGAAAATAGAACAGATATAACTATAAAACAACCTGATATGAATCAAGGTAAGGAGCCTGGTAAACGGATTTCAATGCAAGATACAACAACTCCTATAGTTTTGAATGGCGCTAGTTTTACAACAACCAGCGGGAACGATTCCAAACTTCATATAAATACAACGAACCAAGTTCCGCAAAGTGCCACGACTATGAATAAGGTTGAAAAGATCAACACTACAACAGTTAAAAATGTAGTAGTTAACAGGCAAGATACATATGACACATATGATGCGACAATTGTTCAAGGTGGGGCGGCCAATGACATATACTATGACTTGTATACGTATTCAGAAATACCAAACAATAATAATAATTCAACTAGTACAAATAAAACTGTATCAACTAATACTAGCACTGTTATTTCCGGATTAAATAATGACACTTTAATTAGTATCAATGAAACAAGTACAGATGTCTTCAACAATACCGATACCTTATATCTGAACATGGAAACAACAACGTCATCCACAACACAACAGTTGGACGCTACAACGTCAACAACGTCATTTAAGAATGCAATAGTTGGGCCGCGTCAAACAACTGAGATGCCATATATAGGTAACGACACTACAGCGCAAACACTTAATAGGATTAATGAAACGCCTATCTATCCTGATTATATGACAGGTGGATTTTTTGACAGAGTATATGACATTACAACAACGAATGCGAATGTAATAAACGATACAGTTCCCCTAAACTTCACGGAGAATATGTTTAGGACAATACCAACTGATGTCCCACTAACAACAAAAAACGGTGTAATGCCAGTCGTAACATTAAATGATACAATTGATATATCAAACGCCACAATCAATACCATCGATCCTCTGAATAAATTCATTAACGAAACTCTAAACGACACATTACCGTTGGAAACAAATCAAAAGATAATAGTCGTATCCGAATCGATGTTTGGTCGGGTACTCTTTCCAACGCCTAAACCGAATCAGAATGTCGTCGATGTCCCTGATACGATAACTATATTTCCGGTCAGACCAAGTGTTCGATTGCCAACACAACCTGCCGACTGGGTAAGACCTACTGTTCTAGTGCCAACCCGACCTCCCGTATACACGACACCAACGAGCACGCCCATACCACCATATGTGACGATGGGAATCGATAATACGAGAAGATACACTACAATGTCCGATGCAGGTAAAGCTAGTGTTCCATTTGTTATCCCGCCAGTAGATCGACAACAAACTACTCAATTTGCTATGAGAGATACCACACAATTGTATGGTGAACAAGCTACATCTACGTTTAGACCGTGGATTCCTACAGAAACATTTAAACCTCGTGATTATATATGGACTATAGGCCGAGAAATGGCATCAGATACATATCCGTTCGTTGAGGCAACAACGGAAAAGACACCGATCTTCTCACCAAGGAGTC
Organism: Serripes groenlandicus; assembly: GCA_031761405.1. NCBI lineage: Eukaryota > Metazoa > Mollusca > Bivalvia > Cardiida > Cardiidae > Serripes > Serripes groenlandicus. The sequence continues at coordinate 19,622,736 of JASEVX010000014.1, forward strand.
CTATTGGTGTTGTTAGTGAAAGACAAAACACTCCCACATATCCAATCTATTCTAACCATATTCAGACAAGTACAGGACAAACGGTGATTGATAGAACTATCTTTGATTTGAACACGAATTATATGGACACCAAGACCGGGAAACCTGCATATTTTATTCCCGACAGAAGAGTCGTCACGACAGCAACGTCGGGTGGAACTAGGCCTCTAGCAGTGTTTGATCGCGTTGGTACTGCTAACATCATTCCTGAAGCAGCTGTTGTCAATATACAAACGATTAGTAATGTTCTTAGTTCATCGAACCAAGATTCTGTAGCACAGATCAAATCCGCGAGTAAAACATCAGGAAAAGACACTATAGTAGGAATTAAACCAATGTTTCCCGCGAGTGCAGCATCATTCATACCGGCATTAGCACACACACCCTCTGATGAATCCGTCAAATCAATTGCAGAACAAGTTACTAATAATTTAGTCAGAGGAACAGGCACGACAAAGGACATTCGACCTATACATGATAGACAAACTACTTCGACAAGAACTGATGGCGGCCAGTTCAACGACATGATGTCATATTTTCCAGACATGTTGGGTCACGTCGATGGCATAGGTGGCGTACCGATCCAGCCCGATATGTTTACAGATATATTCGTACCAAAGTTCAGCCCCGATTTAAAAGAGAATAATAATATTCTCCGAGAGGTAAACGGTTCGAATGGTCTCTCAACAACGGTTTCCTCAACTGATAATAAAGGGTCAATGGATTTATTGCTTAATAGACTCAACAATAGAATCCGTCTTTCAAATGACCTTAAGTCCGCTAACAACATCATGGATGGCGCTGAAGTACAACATACGAATTCTATAAATCTACCGGCATTGATTAATAATGCGGGACGGACCACATTTGGTCAGTTCACAAAACTAACACTACCAACTTCGACAGAGACTTGGGGACTTGGCACTAGAATGCGATTTAACAGGAACAATAAGATATCAGAAAATGTATTCGATAATCAGTTCTCGAATTTCTTACATAAAGCAAATGTAGATAGTAGGAAGCAAAACGTAAGAGTTTTCGGTAATGATAATAAAAGTCCAGAAATAGTCATAAATTCGTTAGCAGCCCCGGAAATAATGCCACCAATTTTTGTATCTAACGGAGATAAAAATATGCCACCAATTATCGTACCTAAGGGAGATAAATGGATGCCACACACTGTCGTACCTAAGGGTGATAGAAAGTCTAAGTCGTCAAACAATCAACAGGGTTCATCCTCCTTCAGTATTGATAACATACTTTCTCTCGCAATCCCTAATTCCATTTCCGGTGAACAGGAGCTTTCATCAAATATCGTGTGGAAAGGACCTGGAGTAAGTTCTAGTTCCGGTAAAAGTTTTGGCTTTATCAGCGGTCCATTGACAAGTTCCGGTTCCAGTTTGGATCAAAGTACTGCCAATGCTGGAACTGGTGACTCCCTTGGAGTAACTGGCCCTGTTTACATCCCTATCAATGATATATCAATTCCTTGGAACGAAGCTGGAGGAGTAGTCAAAGATCCCTCAGTATCTGACAAGAACTTTGGTAAAACTGAACAAATTAACAGCACGTTTACAACTTTGTGGGATTTAAACAGACTTAACCGAGACAGAAGCAAAGAATTTGGTGGACAATTTAGTGAAAATTCCGATCAGGTTATGCCGCCTTACATAGGGATTCCCTTGTTATGGTCAGATGGATTATCAACTGATGGGAAAATGATCAATACGGTGAAACCAAGCCCGATAAACTGGAAGGATTTACCAGTTCCGGACATCATGCCGCCGATCAAAGCCAAACTCTTAAACCGCACTTCTAAGGCTATGTTTGTAGATAACAAGTCCGTACTAAATGGAACTGAACATGTGAATCAGCGAATACTACATAAACTAGAAACCATTGTCGGGGAACTACAGAAAAACCGGGAATTATTGACACACTCCTTCGATGTTAACCCAATCGAACAGCAGGGACTTCAGTTGTCATTCGATAAATTCCCAGGGCGATTTTCACGGTTTGATGTTGGAGGGCAGCGTGGCACATCTGGAATAAACCGTTGGAATGGACAGAGATCAAATATGTTATCCGAGGTGGTACAATATCCTGTACGTAAAACTCAAAAAGTAACCCAAGACATGCACGAAAACATACTGTCAAACAGTGTTCCAATTTTACACATAGACCCGTACCTATCGACAGACCCTAGGGGAAATGCCCCGATATCGGAAGCAAATATTGGTTCTTTAATGCATAGCGGGAACTTTAAACTGTTGAATATGTTAGGAATCTCTGAAATCAGGCCCCTAGATACGGGTAACATACAGGTGACGTTCAACGACACTGCGGATGCAGTGAATAACATCGATCAAACAGTTGTTGATACAGGCCTCGCTGGTAATAACATCAATCAAACAGTTATTGATGCAGATCTCTATGGTAATAACACGTTTGCTATGTTTACTGGGGCCCTGAAACCTTGGCAAGAAAATATCACGGCCGATGATCAGAGATCAACACCTACGTCGTTTGTCACATCGACAGACGCTCGTGCTAGTGCAACAAACTCGAACATAACACCAACTGAACAAGCCATTTTCAACGTTTCCGGGCTAAGTACAAATTTCACCACGGGATTACTAAATAACAGACCTACTGGCACCGAACAAAATGTTTCCGAGAGTATTGGCGTTTCCAATCCAATCAGTCAGATGATAACTGATTCAACAAAAATGAACCCTTTTATAGGTGTTGATACAACAGAAATTATTAGGCAAACAGAAAGATCGTATCCAACTGAACAGACGGTTATAGACACTACTTTGGTCGGGAATCTGAATATCACAGAATTTATTGGGCTTTTAAATTTTAACAAAACTACACAAAGAGTCTTTGATGCTACACGTAATGAATCTAGAACAAACGAGACACGGCCCAATGTTTCGCCGAGTAAGCAACAAGTCAGTGTACCCACCGGTATGGAATTAACTAATCCGTTTGCAGGAATGAACGATAGTCTTGAAAACATTTCATCGACATTCGGTACTGCAAACAGAACATTTAGGGTACCTTTTTATCTAATGCCAACAATGACTTCAATTCTTTTAACGTCGCAACCGTCAACGATATCTGGACAGACAGTTGTGTCCGCTTCCGAGATCATCACAGCCGTTAATGATCTAAAAGATTATCGAAACCACCGTAGCAACATGACAACCGCGGACAGTTTAAGAGATCAACACGTGCGTCAGAGTTTCAATAACAGGCTAAATGGTATCCAATCAAATCCTCTGAAAAGGGAGGTTTCTTTTGATGTCGGGGCTTTGCGTCGAAATGAGTTTGGACAATTTGAACCTGTTCCAGTTGGAGCCGATGTTGTTATCCGTGGTGAAAAACCTGTTCACGTACCTTTTGTAACAAATGATATATTGACGGAGACGGGAGGTTCACTTCGGAACGACCTCCGTCAATTCGATCTTAATAATGTCTTAGCACCTGTCCACGTAGAAACAAACGTTAAGCTCAAGAACGCTAATGCCATGAAGAAAGTCCGAGCTGACATTCATACAATGGAGCTGTCCGAGATAAGCGTTTCACCAGCATTAAGTGAAAGAGTGGTTACAATAACAGAAGAGCCAATGAAAACGCCTGTCATTGAAAAGCAGTTCTTTCTTCAGAAGGAACTGCTTAGTTCTCTTGCCAATGGCATGAATTTAGGAACTACATCAGAAACCAATGTCAACGGACCTACTCGACGACTAGTTAACAGCGCGTTTACCACCACTCAAAATATTAAAGATACCATCAACTCCAAAACTGTCGATGCTCGTATCCAACCTCAAACCTACGATGCAAATATCGTACATTCTAACGCCGTTAGGGCAAGCAAATACCCGAATGATCAAGCATTATATTCTGGTTCAATGCAGAGGGTACAACTTGGTGTAGAATATCGAGAACGGTTACCGAATTCGCAATCAAAGGACCCATTATCGCCGCCCGACATTTGTCCGGATGATCAGTTATTCGTTTGTAAGGCAATGGGGGATTACAGTTCTGTACCTGGTATGGTCTGGTGGTGCTTCTCACACTGTAAAAAGGGAATGTGTCCAGAGGAGAAATGTAGGTGTACCTGCGAGGTTGGGCAACCTAACGTGAAAAGAACCGTATTGGGCGCAGCTATGAAACGCGACAGTTCGTTACGTGAAAACGTGATGGACGCTACTATTAATCGGGATAATTCGTTACGTGAAAACGACAGGGCTCGTACAAAGACTGTTATAAAACTAACACTCAATGGTTCGGAGGAATCAACAATAGGACTGCCAACTGATAGTACGTCTTCAAGGGCTAAAAGTCAAATGCTTAGCAAAACTGGTAATCTGGTCATTACGAAATACGGACCACCTACATCAAATAATATTTCATCCAGACACGCGGGCTCATCATTGACCGGTGTACCCGCTTTAATAGAAACAGCAACAACATCGCTCAATGTTGCGATGACCCGTGTGGCTACTCGCTCATCCTCATCCTCCTCTACAATCGGAAATTCTCCTATGTTAGATTCTCCTATAGGAGCTTCTAGACAGAACGAGATATCGATGAAACGGCCTATGCTGAAAGAAATGTTACGATGTAAAGGCATTAACGCATTCGCTGGGAAACCGGAAATAGACACGTGGTGTACCAGGAATTGTTATAGCAGCGTGTGTCCACCTGACATGTGTTTATGTGACAACAGAGGGAAGTGAAGAGGAGTTCGATGAAAAAAAACTGGTCTTTGGTCCGAGTTATCTCCCGTAATTTGTCTTTTAAACCTTATTGTATTGGGTACTCGTATCAATAAAGTGCTTCCTTTGAGTTCCCAGAACACAATTTGTAAAGTTCAAATACGGAATTTTTGGAACTTGGAATGCGACCATATTATGGAGATTTTTCATCGGGGACAGCGTCTTTACATACTCAGACCATTTAAATCTTAAAGCAGGATCGTAGATAATGAACAGTAATGTGAATTAAATAAATCAGACTTATCAACCATTTTCCGCATATAACAAATCTGCAGCAAACGACTTCCAAAATATAAAGTGGAACAATTATTGAAAAAAAAAAAAAAACCTTCATGGACAAGTTGACTTTTTTTTTAAATAATTGAAAACATCTAGGCAGAAGGCAGAACTGCTTATTGTGATCAACTCCCCCTGGTTTCACAGTGTTAAAAATATCGCCTGCTGCAGAGGCGTCAAAATATGTCTACATGCGTGTAACGGTCTTTAGTTGATGTACATGTACTTACGTTCATTGCGGACATGTTAATGCATCTTTCGGACCACATCCCTCACAATAGGCACATGCACACCCCTTTGGCAAGGCCGGTAGATCAGTCGATAACGACGCGGGCTGTCAATCCAGGGGTCGTGAGTTCGAATCCCGGCTGGGCCAACTTTCTTTCCGACGTTTCACAAAAGTCAATGCGACATGCGTCATTCGTCTTCCACCAATGGGCTAAGTCTATGTGGAAAAGCAGCCAGTTGTTTAGGAAGATTGTTGCGCGGAGTACTGGTGTGAGAAAACCAGGAAATACATGAGTAGGTGAACTGGCCGCCGTGATATGACTGAGAAAATGTTAAAAACGGCGTTACACCCCAATCAATCAATCAATCAATCAATTGTTGATTGTCAACTTCCATTGTTTATAATCTTGGGTAATATTTCATCGTCAGAAGATATTACTGTTTCTTTAAATAGACGTATGACATCAACTACATGAGTAGGTGAACTGGCCGCCGTGATGTGACTGAGAAAATGTTAAAAACGGCTTTAAACTCCAATAAATCAAATCTTTAACAGGGATCAGTTAACGTGTTTCGAGGGCTTTGCGTGAAACGGTTGTAACTAAAATCCTATTTGAAAAACCTTGGTTTAGGGGCAATTTTGACCCCTTTGTAAACAATGCAAATGTAGATGCCATTGCTCAGAACGAGCAATGGCACCTAAATTTCCATTGTTTACCAAGAAAAATGATTTAACTCTTTTAAAGACTTGCGAGGTGATTAACCTTGGTAACAAAATACCAATTTTAGTTACAACCGTTTCACGCCAAGCCCTCGGTTTACTTTTATAGTAAAATGAATATGTGTACATAACGTGAGTGGTCAATAGCCGAGACGTTTACATTTAATAGATAGGGAAATTAATATATCTATAGGTGCTACCTATTTACGAAAAAAACGCAAGATAATTATAAACAAAAATTTAAGAGCATATTTTGGCCATAAATAAGGATTTATAAGTAATTGACTAGACAATAATAATGTTAATGGCATGTGTCTTGCATTATCAAAACATATTTGCAATTCTTATTGCTGTCGTCTATTATTACGAACAGAAAATAATAAAGTAAAGACTTTCAGAAAATCAAGGAATACATTTATAATGAACGAGGCTAAAACATGAGGGCCAAGATGATCCTTAATCGATCACCTACATTAAAGAAACAAATAGATCAGCCCTTTTCTGATGCCACCTGGCGACTGCCTTTTTCAAGCAGTCAATATGACTGGAACAAATTATGTAAGGGGTCACATTTCTGCTAAACCCTTTCCCCATTAGAGACGGTTTCTGAGGCCTATGATTTAGGAAAAGATTGTCGCAACAAGAACAATTGCTCCTTATGAGAAAGTTATCCTTTTTCCACAATGTTTGATAAATAATTATACTTTGAATGATTGAGTCAATAGCTTATGTATAGGAATTTGGGGTCTTCATGTACCACATTTTTGCGGGAAACGACGTCGCTCCATTGACGTTACGCCAAGATGAAGTGTAACGGAAATGACGTCACGTCCTTCTTTGGCTACGATACAGTCAAAATTTAGTTTGGGGCGTAGAAGGCTAATGCTGTCGTTTTTTGACATATTTCTTATAGATTTCCATTTATTTTTAACTTTTCGTACAAATGTTAATTCCAGCACTTTTATGATCTTAAATATCGATTTTAAAAAAATTGATTAAAAAGACGACAATAATTTTCAATCCGTGTTTTTCTGCTCATTTTATACATACCCAAAATACCGATTTTAAAAAAAATGATTAAAAAGCCGACAATAATTTTCAATCTGTGTTTTACGTCTGCTTTTTATACATATCCAAAATGGCGGCCCCCATGGAATTTTTTCAGTTTCATTTCAGAAAGCTTCATGGGTTATTGAAAAAAAAAAAAAAAAAAAAAAAAAAATCTCACGCCCGTTAACTATAAGCGAAAAAACCCATTCATGGGTTTTTTTCGTATGATGTTGCAGTATCGATACTGGGTTTGGTATGGTACTACGAAGGGCGTGGGAAATTGACCACGCCCAAAGAATACACTACTATATAAACCTTTTATAACTTTTAAGACAGAATAAAGATATTTCAAATAACGAAATGACAAATATAATTGTTTTGCCTCTGATAATAAGAATTACACGAAGGTACCTATTTTTGAGTGTGTTGGTCAACAAACTGAATTTCCATGTCCGCGGTCACAATAATAGCTTCACTAATTTATGTATTGTGAATTTATATACATGTACTTTAATGTGGAATTTGTAATAGTATGTTGTTGCAGTAAAGATACCGGGTTTGGTATTATCTACGAGGGCCGTGTAGATTTGATATCTCGCGAGATATGTCAAGTTGACCACGCCCCAAGTAGACAATACAAAACCATGTATCGCAAATACAGCATGCTTTTCCTTTTATTATATATCTTGTTTAATTAACCCTTTCCCTCATATAAACGCTTTCGGACGCCTCTGCAGCAGACGGCTTTTTGAAAAACATAGTGACAAAAGAAGAAATTGCACAAAACGTGCAATTTCTCCGTTTGCCACAATGTTGTCCACTTTTAGTCATAGGTCATCCATTCAATTATGGAGATTTTCTATGTTTTGACAAAATACTTTCCAAGTCGTCTGCTGCAGAATTGTCGCATGAGGGAAAGGGTTAGCTTTTAAGAAAGAATAACAAAGAAAACTGTACATTTCTATATTTTAAATAACAAAATAACACATTTTGTACTTAAAATAAAATGTATGATTGGGATGTAAACGCCCAGTACCGCATTTTGAATGACAAGTTATCATATTTAAATGACGTCACATGATATAGCAGTTACATATTTGGTACCTCAAAGAAATATCATCTGACGTCATTGAAATATGATAACTTGTTAATCCGTCGTGTTTGAACTGGGTATGGACATCTGAAGGTATTTGTGCCGGAAAATATAATGAATGTTTATGTTTCTGATTATAAGAATTGCACAAAGGTATCGTGTCTACCTATTTTTGAGTGAGTTGGTCAACAAACAAGAGTTCACAATAATTGCTTCACTTATGTACCTTGATTGAATATATATATATATATATGTACTTTAATATTAAATTTGTAATATACTCTGAATTGATTTTGTACGTTTTAATTAAAATAATTCAAATAATTCATACATACTTATATATAGGACCGTTTATCTCATTGGGTATTTACGCTGTGTTCAAACTAATATCCGTTATTTCACGACTTCATGATCACTGCGTTACAATCACGGCGGCCAGTTAACCCGCCGACGTGTATTCTGGCCGTCCCACACCAGTACTCGAAACAACAGTCTTTACAATCACTTGGTTGCGTTTTCGCATAGACTGATAGCCCATTGGCGAAAAAGGAATGACGCATGTCATAGTGACTTTTGTTAAACGTCGGAAATAATGCTAGGGTTAACTCACAACCCTTGGATTGACAGCCCGCGTCGCTACCGACCATGACTACCGAGATCGGCATGGCCGGTTTAAAAGTTTGTAAATACAATAGTGTGTTTTCAACTACAATATTATGAAAAATAAGGACATTTGGATCTGTATATCCTTTTCCAAATGTAATGCTTCATCTGCAATTAACTCCATGCTGGCAGCACTATCAGTGCTTTGATTCATGTATTCGTATCGGTGGTACAGGGCACAGATAGCTTTGTCCACGCAAAACACATATTCAATCAGAATTGTGTTAAGGGTGCAACTTTGCGATGACGGTGACGTCTTTGCAACGGGATAACATGAAGGTAAATCGGCGTATAGCTAATTGTTAAGTCTATGACCGGCTTGCATGTTCACTGTAGTCGAATTCAGACACCGACACTGTGTCCGTATATAATACAGAAGGCAGTGTCCGTGTCAAACAAGTTTATTTATTTATTGGGGTTTTACGCCGATTTCAACATTATTTCAGTTATATCACGGCGACAGTTCACTTATTCATGATCCCTGGTTAAACAAACCAGTACATGTACTAGGCTAGAAAATGTGCATTGCCCAAGGGCACTCCACCATGACCATAGTACCGCGACCGGGGTCCGTGTCGAACAAGACAAAAAAGGCAGTGTCCGTGTCAAACAAGACACAGAAGGCAGTGTCCATATCAAACAAGAAACAGAAGGCAGTGTCCTTGTCAAACAAGACACAAAAGGCAGTGTCCGTGTCCAATAAGACACAGAAGGCAGTGTCCATGTCAAACAAGACACAAAAGGCAGTGTCCGTGTCAAACAATACACAGAAGGGGAGTGTTCGTGTCAAACAAGACAAAGAAGGCAGTGTCCTTGTCAAACAAGACACAAAAGGCAGTGTCCGTGTCCAACAAGACATAGAAGGCAGTGTCCATGTCAAACAAGACACAGAAGGCAGTGTCCGTGTCAAATAATACACAGAAGGGAGTGTTCGTGTCAAACAAGACAAAGAAGGCAGAGTCCGTGTCAAACAGGACACCGAAGGCAGTGTCCTTGTCAAACAATATACAGAAGGCAGTGTCCGTGTCAAACAAGATACAAAAGGCAGTGTCCGTGTCAAACAAGACACAGAAGGCAGTGTCCGTGTCAAATAAAACACAGAAGGTCTCGTTCGTTTAGAACAATTTCCTAGTCTCGGTCAGCAGCTGGTCTGTGTGAAGAAGTAATCTAAATCAGTGACACAGTGGGACATGGGGGTTTAGAATGAAAACAAAATACACCGCTGAAAATATTGATTTATCAGTAATAAAACAAACAAACAAACAAACAAATACATTTAAACTACATGATAATACAATAACAAATATGTATGTAAAGTTAAATTGGGCGAATTTCTCCAATTACTAACCCTGTGGCATTTGCAATCAATGTATAATTCTCTGAATGTTGTATATCTGAATGTTGTATCCGTTTTGATGTTTTGTTATAAAGGCATTTTGCATCTACACGCGTTATTAGTATCGCAGGTGGAATTGGGGCCTGGTGTATTAAGTATGTTACCTACTTCTACATTTAAGGAGTCGGGTCAGGCCATACATATGAGCTGTTCCACGAAAAAAAAAAAAAAAAACACATTGTGAATTCTGCGTAAAGTATCGACCCGGATCAGTCTAAGCATGCCGCGCAGGCTAACCCGGACAGATACTTTTCGCCTCCTGTGGGTTTTCTGTTTCCTTAGTCATTACTCCATACCTCTATCCCCATGAGGCGGATTGTGTCGGCCCGGATTAGCATGCGCGGATTGCAATCGCTGATTTGGGTCGTTACATTACGCAGAGACATTAATGTCATATGTAATGGCAGCTCCCTTTTAGCATGGTTGAGCAAGCCAAACATGTTCTTGTGTTAACTAAAACCTTATGCTTGCTTCATCATGTTGATTATAAATATCAAGTTTTATTTGTCCACTGTAACATTTGCTAAAAACAACTGTACACTTATCAATTTATAAAAGTATACCGGGTTACTCTATCTTGGAACTATTTTTAAGATACAAAAACAACACCAATTGTGTCCGTCATATAATGCTCTCAATGTCCGTAGTTGTTTCTCTTTCAAGTACAATCGGTTTTCTTTATATAAAGGACGATTGATTTTGCAACGCAAATTCAACACACTTTTCGAAAGACTCCATTTTCGGAACTTGATTTTTTAGTGTGGCAACATTTTGGATGTCAACAAAACCGTACCAATATGTATCGGAGTAGCTACCGTTATACATCCGAGGTTAGATTGAGAGTACCAACGTCTGCCAAGGAGAGCCGAGTGGCATGAATTTATGGTTTTCTTTATATAAAGGACCATTTTGCAACGTAAATTCAACACACTTTTCGAAAGACTCGATTTTCGGAACGGTTTAGTTTGGCAACATTTCGGATGCCAATAAAACCGGCAACCGAACCAGTATGTATCGGCGTAGATACCGTTATACATCCGAGATTAGATGTAGAGTACCGAAGTCTGCCGAGGAGAGCCGAATGGCATGAACTTATAATGGCGCATTGCACTTACTTAAGTCTGGGACAAAAGTTGTATCCGACGTACTTTAGTAAATTACTGTATACTTTGTTTGTTTAATTGGGGTTTTACGCCGCTTTCAACATTATTTCAGTTATATCACGGCGACAGTTCACTTATTCATGATCCCTGGGTAAACTAACTAGTTCTAGGCTAGAAAATGTGGCTTGCCAAGGGCACCCCACCATGACGGTAGTGCCGTGACTGGGGATCGAATCCGGGTCACCCGGTTTCAAATCCCCGACGCTAACCACTCGACCACAGCGGTTTCTCAATATTACCGAATACACCATTTTACTAACCTGATCTTTACAGCGGACCAATACATATATTATTATCTTTAGCGTTATGCTTGCTCCTTCATGTCCAACTGTTATTGCTCTATGCCTGACCCGAAAAATAAAATAATAGGGCAGGTTACTCAAGAAAATTGTCACTTTGATTGATATTTCCCTTGCACAAGGGAACAAGGGAGATAAATGCGTGCTGCAAAATACAATGTATTGCGCCTATATGCTTTGGCATCGTCCGACACCCACAGTTGTTGACTGCGCTATGCTCAAACTTCATTCATTGGGAAATGTCACTGTCGTCTCGCCGCTTTGATAGAACAAAATAGAATACACATAAACCAATAAAAATAACGCTTACATTTCCGATACTCTCCGACGTGGAGACACATAGAAAAATGGCTGCGCCCACGAATCAGGAATGTGCGTTCTGTTTATCGTCTTTAAAAAACTACAAAATGCAGCAAGGAGCAGCACGATTTCATATGTAATGATCTTAATATCAGAGTTGAAGGAGCGGCGTGTCACAGCGAGAGCAAAAAGATGCAGCCAACCCGGGACTCGTACTTGGGATCACCCGCTATCAGGACGATACGCTACCTACTGAGCTTGCCGGGAGCCTTTTAATTCTCTCAAATGTTGTACAAATACAATGAATTGTCTGATAACACAAACAAATTTCCATCGCCTGTCTTCACTGATTAAACATATTGATATAGTTGCCTCCTAGCAATGCACGAACTGTATCTTTTTTGTAACTCACGCAACGTGTCATATTTAAACATTTAACATGCCAAGATAAAGGCAATGTCAAATGAGGTCGCAATTTTTAAAGTGAAAACCAATGAGAGGTTTATTACGAGAGATCTGATTAGCTGTTTGGCTCAGTTCAACATTGTTCTGCATCCAATCAGAAACAATATTTGCTATCTGCCAAAACGACGAAACGCCAGTGAAAACTCTCACGTGTGATGTTGGAGCATAGCTGAGTCAACAAAAGTCACTTGGCTTTTGTTTGGAAAGAAGAAGCCGCATTCTGCATATGAGGGTACCGAGCAGAACTTAATAATTCTTTGATAGGCTAAATACTTAATCTAATTTGCATATCGGATATATAAATGCAAACAGTACATATCTAGATCAGACAATGTGAAGGTTTGGGGTGACCTATTTCTAAACTGGCTCCACCAACCTTACTTAGCGCTAAAGTAATACTTTAAAACTACTTAAAGGCATATATCATCGTTTTTGTTTCAATAAGAAAAAATATTTTTCTAAACTATCTCCACTAACCTTACTTAGCGCTTATTTATTTTTGTTTCAATAATAAAAAATGCTAAAATATTTTATCACATAACAAGTATTGTTATTCAGCAAGGTAACTATTTATGTCAAATTTAGTTATTTACTTAAATTCAGTCCATTATTCAAGTTTTACAAAATATTAGGGAAACAAAATAATGTAATATGCGTTGAGTAAGGTATGTGGTATTGCACCATGGTCGCAAAAGCAACACATGGCTGTTAATTCAGGCATCGACGGTAAAAGTAATGATTGCAGAGAGATCAGAATCAGGTTAAAATTGTCGGTGTATACATCCAATTATGAGGTCCCTGTACCAAATCCTCCATATTGCCGCGATGGTGGGTAACCAGGACCCGTCGCTGTCGTATATGATGGCGGTGCGCTCGGATAGCTCGATGATTCTGATTGGCCGGAATCGGGAGGAGGCGGGTACATCCCGTATTTTGGAGGCGGTCCGTACGCTGGTGGTTCATTTGGAAACTGTGAACTTGGGTAGAAGGCGGACGGCGGATGAGGATAAGAATAACCCGAGGCAGCTACAATGAAGAAACAGATATGTGAAATTGGAAGATTATTCTAGATCCTTTCCCACAAACAGCGAATCAGCAGTACACAGTTTTGAAAACACCGTATTAAACAGTATGTAATTTAAGCATAAATGTATATTGAATAAAGTTGAATCGAAAACCTTATCGCAAAAGGAAAAAAAAGTCAATTTCCCCTTTTACCACAACGCTGACGAATGTTTAAGTAAAAGCAGAGAAGCTCATTTATAATAGTTTGTTCTAAAAGATGTTTTCACTTATATCCAATAAGTGTTCATATATAATTAGCGATTATATACATGTAGCAATTTAGTATTACGTTCTCAATGGCACTCATCATAAAGGGAGATCACTCGTCCGAGGTATATTCGTTTAATACACAACTTTAAATATACAGTGTACACGATTGATAGCTCGAATATCTGGTTATTTGAAACTATCGGATATCTCGAAACAATTTTTGGAAAATCTGTGACTTCATTTACAACAACGTAGGGTAATGTTATGGCCAGAACTCGGTTGAGTAAATGAATAAATTACAGAAGATATGAAAGCACAGCTCTGCGGTGCTATGTTGATATTGGCCGGAGTTCAAAATTGGGAGGTGTCAAGTTGGAATATCAAATGTGAAGTTAAGTCAATAAGGGAAATTATGAAAATTAAAAAGATGCAGTATCGTTCGAGAGCCGACTTCCGAGACAGAAGACATGACAATAACTAGGGAGATAAAGAGAGGAGGGAGCGGACGTGAGAACAACATCGTGTAGAGGTCTGCCGAGACCAGAGTATGGCCAAGAGTAGAGAGTTATATCTGGGTGGATCCTCTCTGCGGGGACTCCGGGGGCGAATATGATAGTAGGAATGGTAGCGCGTGGAGAGGATGGTTTGGATAATTGGATGTTTAATTGAATATCTGGGTACAAGATGGCGCGACTAAAATGACTTATACAAAGTTATATTTTTAGATGTTAGATGTGTTAGTATTGTAACACTGGCTTGCTTTTCCTGACAAACATTTAGATCTCAATCATTTCTGAAGCTGGAAATATATAAACGAATAAGCGATCATTCGAACAAGACGATAACTTTAAATAATAGTTGGGTCCCTATCGTCTTAGAGGTATTGCGAGCCGAGTCCCGGTAGCTCAGTCGGTTGCGACGCGGGCTGTCAATTCAAGGGTTGTGAGTTCGAACCCCAGCCCGGCCAACAGTCTTTCCGTCGGTTGACAAAAGCCAGTGTGACAAGTTTCATTCGTCTTCCACCAATAGGGAAACAGTGTATGTGTAAAAACAGCCAAATGCTTAGAAAGATTGATATTTGGATCACTGGTGTGAGAAAACCAGGAAACACATGAGAAGGTGAACTGGCCATCGTGATATGACTGAAAAAATGTTGAAAATGGCGATAAACTCCAAGCAATCAATCGAGGTATCGTTAGTAATACACATTAAAAGTCTTGGTATAACTTGAATTATCTTTAAAACGGTGTTAAATTACCAAAGAAATAATTGCGCTGGCACGTATAGGTCGACCATATCGCCCTGATCCCGACCTTTGTGCAATGATTTGACTTTGTATGCAATACAAACAAAGATAAATGTACTTTAATCCAATGTATCATTTGTTAAAGTCGACTTATATTGGGTTTGTTTATTTGTTTGTTTGTATAGTTTAACGCCGATTTCAACATTTCGTTTTTCAGGTATAGAGCGGCGTTTCCTAGGTTAGTTACCAGTACTACAGGTACATTTATCCTGAAACCAGCGAGCCATTCTTTACATATGCAATACTGGGTGCCAAGGAAGGAAAAACCGTTGCTACCATTGTTTCATGGGAGATTTAAGACATAGTTCAATGTTTGATCAATCTCATTACAATCGAACACAAATATTTCGCTGTAGGTTGATTGGATCTGACGACACCGCATACAAGGTCGTTGAAAATATTCTCTAAACGTTGCATAACCAGTGTGCTGTTGAATGAAATCACACGATACCACTAACGACAGCTTTTGTACAATCACATCCTCTGTAGCCAGGCTATTCATAAAATATATGATACCCTAATCAAATTGGCTGTAAAAATCTCGTACTCACGAATAATTTATGAGGTGAAATGCAGCCGTGTGATTGGCAGCATGACATAAACCTCATGCGATACGAAAATTACAGTGTAGTTACGGAGGATATCGTGGTGCATGCTTTAAGAAGTTTCGCTAGCCAATTTGCGCAGGGTATCATTGACGCCGCGTGGAAGCGCGGCGTCAGTATGGGATAGGTTTTAATTTTGTACCATGGGGTGACGTAATCGAAAAGGGAGCAACCAACAAATAGTATTGTAAAGAAAAACTCTGTAATATGTTTGAAAAAACAGCCTTTATGATTGAATAAATTGTATTAACTGATTTAAGAAACAACAAGATACAAAATATGTACATCGTTTACCGTTATTACAAAACTTTAGACACATTTAAATTGATTTTAATAACTGTTCCCCAACTAACTAGGCTAAGCTTTTTTTATGAGTTGGTTTACGGAGTTCACTAGGTCACGCTTTTTAAATTGTTTGGTTTACTGCTCTGACGACTCGATTCATCAAAGCTCGGGTGATGTTTTTTCCTATTTATTTCTGTTGTATTACTAAACTTAAAACGTTCCTCCCCATACAGTTGTTCATTCAGACCATTGTATTCTTGCTATATGTTGACTATACAAGAGAACTTTTTCTTTTAATTTCATAAATGCTTAATTTTGATATTAAATATCTTTAAACTCGTTAGAATTATTTGTATTTTTTGTTTATATACTCTCGTCTTTTGTTATCATACTTCTGCTCAACTGGAAGGAGAATAGACTTCCCTCTCTCCTTCCAAAGCTTGTGTTACACTTAACTTATAACTAGAGGCATTAACACTTAATTTAATATCTGTTAATATTTCAGTATCTATGTTTTTTGTTTATCTAATTGATCTAGTAAGAGCAGATTTCAAATTAAGAAACTTCAGCTTGTATGACACTTTATTGTTGCAGTCAATGTTAAGCAAACGGTAAACCAAATGGTTTGAAGACTAAACTTTACATGCTAAATATCACATAGATCCTAGCATATAAAGTGTATAATCCCTACGTCAAAATGGAACCTTTTTGTTCTTGATAACATTTTATTATAGACTATGGTATCCAGGTGAGCAATAAAGGAACATCTTGGCCTTCTTGTTTAAGATAAAGGTACATTTGGCCTTCTTGTTCAAAATATTTACATCCTGTCCGTTTGCACAGGTTATTTAAATGTATTGAGCTGCATCTGCTTCCCTTTAAGTCATGGTTTAAAATCATGCGCGGCGTCTTTGATGCTTAGCATCAAAATTCGTCTTGTATATTTTATGAATAGCCTGGGCACGGAGGATGTACAATCAGAACACACGACAATCACCGCTTCTCTATAACATTTATATATATGGGTCATTTCCCCTGTTTTGGCCAAAGTATGCCAAATACATCCGCGGCCAGGCTGATAGTAAAATAGTCCCTTACAAATATATGTGTTTGAATAGAAATTAGTGTATATCTTCAACATAATGCATTGGATATGTGGCAATTAGTTTAAATTCATTGTAAAAATATAAATAGAATGCACTGGAACTGTTTTATTTGATCATGTTAGGGTATTTTAACCTTGTTTGATTCTATAAATAGTCATCAGATCTATATTCGAGCGAGCGAAGATTAAATCTATTTTTTACTGAGATTGATGTTTGGTGGAATTATCTCGAGGGCTTGGCGTGAAACGGTTGTAACTAAAATTGGTATTTTTTTGACCAAGGTTAATCACCTCGCCATAAAGTCTTTATAAGCGTTAAATCTTTTCTCTTGTTAAACGATGGAAATTTAGGTGACATTGCTCGTTCTGAGCACTCGGACCTAAATTGGCATTGTTTACAAAGGGGTCCAAATTGCCCGTAAAAACAAGGGTTTTCAAAATAGGGTTTTAGTTACAACCGTTTCACGCCAAGCCCTCGATCTGTACGCCATAACAATCATAATCACGCTTATACATTAGGGATAGTTCAATATAATTGAATAATAAAATACGACCGTAAATAGTTTATCTAAATATACACATTCGTTGCTATGAAACATAGAGACCATTAGCAACAATGCTTGATTACACCTAATGATGTGATGTCTAGTTTTAATAAACGTTCTTATATTCAGATTATATCAAAACTTAAATCAATATGATATTTCTAAAATAATCCAGAACTCCCATAAATTCTCAGATTTCAACATGTTAATATTTGTAAAACCGTCTGTAAAATAGTATGTCTCCGTTTGCTTTAAACATAGTGTGTGTTTTATTCAATATTTTATTGTATTGATATAACTAAAACTATGTTGAAAACAGTTTTAGACCACTATAGAAATACACGCGGTGGTTAATATTAAATTCGATGGTTACATTTTCAAAACAAATCAGTATAAAACAAATCTATTGAGAATATAATACAATTTAATTGTAGTAATGAGAATATCTCTTCCCATTTTGTAAAGATAAAGTTGACTTTATCGCGCCAGATTGACCAGCTCTGTATATTTTCATATGTTTTCAAATTTCAATAAAATTTTGCTTATACATGTACGTTACCATTTTGAATATTGACGTTATACTTAAAATATATATATATATATATATTTAATCAGCGTGATACTTTAATCAGGTATTCCAATCAACTGTCATAGATTAATCATTTCACTGGGGACATATTGCTATGAATAATACAATAATATATATCAGTTTGACGTGAACTTCATTAATTTAACAGATCACACTAGGGACATATTGCTATAATTAATACAATAATAAATATCAGTTTGACGTAAACCTCATTAATTTAACAGATCACACTAGGGACATAGTGCTATAAATACTACAATAATAAATATCAGTTCGACGTAAACTTCATTAATTTAACAGATCACACTAGGGACATATTGCTATAAATAATACAATAATAAATAACAGTTTGACGTAAACTTCATTAATTTAACAGATCACACTAGGGACATATTGCTATAATTAATACATGTACAATGATACATATCCCTAAAACACTTCATCAAATCTTGGTAATATAACGAGATTTCTTGTTTTATGTTATAAGTTTAACGTGACCTTCGAATAACTATGAGTACAGGTGCTGCCTATTTCGGAAGAAGAAACACATTGAACTGGCGATACCGGTTGGCATGACCTCATAGAAAAGTAAATTACGAGAAAGTTTTATCTTATTCTTATCTCTAGAAATATTTTTGTTTTGAAATTTAGGAAAAGGTAGGATTATCGTGTATGAGCCACAGGGACTTTGCTCCTCTAAAAATAGATATGACCTACTCTATGCAATGATATTAACATCTATGCATAGAGTAGGTCATATCTATTTTTAGAGGAGCAAGAGTCCATGTGTATGAGCAACAAATCGTTTGTGGCATACTTTTTGGATACATGATAAAGCAAATTTCATACACATTACCTATGGACAGGAAAAGTCGCCGGCTATGCCGTCGACTTCTTCACCGGTGTCAATAGATTGATTGGGGAAAGACACCACGTTTCAACTGTATTCTAGGTCAAATTACGCTAAATACATCCGCTGACTATAGTCCCTAAAAATAACTTTGTTTGCGTAGAAATGCGTGTATACCATCACCTGAATGTATTAAATATATGACATTGAGTTTAAATGCATTGTGAATGTGTATAGGATGCACTGGAACTGATTGATTTGATCACTTTTAGTATTTTGACATTGTTTGAACGTGAAAGTAGAGAATGCTAAACACCGGTTTTGTCCGGGCCCGATTTGGTCCAAAATAACGGTTACCATTTTCGCCTGGTGAGTTCTTTCTTGCATAATGCATGACCCCACATTTTCTTTGGATTGTTTTAAAGCTAGGAAGTAACTCTTTTCAATGACATATGGTATTCTACATGAGAAACGCTTAAACAGTGTGACAATTGAGGACTGAAACTGGTCGATTTACATGGAAACAAAGAAGAATTTTGGTTGGTGTATTGTAACCTAATATATCCTTTATAACAGTCTGTTAAAGCAACAGGCACTGTTAGACCATTGCTGGATGACAGATGACGTATGTCTCATTGTCATTTGTTAAACGTCGGATAGATTATTGACCGAGCTTTGGGTTCGAACTCACAGCCTCTGAAATAACAGTCCGCGTCGCAACCTATTGAGCAACATGAGCTGGCCTTGTTTGTTGAGCAAATAATGAATTATCCTGTTGTGTCCTAGTTTCGTGACCTTTAACATCGATTTACGCGCATGCGCATTTCGATATGAAGAAGCGAGTGGTCAAAATATTATTTTATTTTAGATAAGTATCAACATAAACTGGTAACATAAACAAAACTAAGAATTATTTTGAAAATATGTCTCAAATATGTGCCTGTTTATCGGTCGTGAACGTCAAAACGCTTTCTCCTCCGTTCGTGACCTAGTTTCATATTGCCAAAATATAAAGGAGAGAAACCGGAAGTAAAAAGTAAACTTAGAAAAGCGCTTCCATGACATTGACAAGTAATGCAGACAAAAAATGTTGCTCGAAAAATTGATTTCTTATACGTCACGAAACGAGTACAATGGCCGAATGTAGGAGAAAGAAGGATAGTACCTTTATGTCATGGTATAACCCAGATACTGTTGCAAACTATGTTAAAATCCGTCTGCTGCAATGGCGTCAGAACGCGTCTATATGAAGGGAAAGGGTTAATACAAATTTAACAGAAACTAACCTGAATAAACGACTGTATTTGTCACGTTCGCTCCTCCTCCTCCCCCAGTCGATTCAAACAATGTGCCCGTACGGTTGCGTTTTTTCTTCATAGTATAACAACACAATATAACTATACCAATCACAGTAATAATTACAAAGGCGGCGAAACATATACCGATGATGACTCCAATACTCCTGTCAAATGATAAACATAGATCAAACATGATTATGTGTTTAGTGTGGTTTTTAACAGAACAGTTCGGCATTGTTGCCATAATATCTCCGCGAGCATTGAATGGGTCTCCAGGAAGTAGACCTCAAGCGTGATTAATAAAAGCTCAACATTTGTTTCACGGTGGACATAATTATTTCCAGTTTGGTTGCGGCGACCAGATCACATAATCACTTGCCACCTAGCCCTCTCACAAATGTACTAAACACATAGATTAGTCACAGGCAACTTCATTCCCTCATAGACTGTTTAGCTGTTGGTTGCAAGCGTAAGGTGCCATTAATAATGACCTTCGTCAATCATTGGACGGGTGAATGACCAAGCCTCTGCATCCATGTCGTTGAAGTTAGGACGGCAGCAGAACCGCAGAAGCTCAGACGGAAGCGACACGGGCCGTAAGTCACAATGACTTTCGTCAATCATTAAACGGTGAATGACCAAGTCTCTGCATCCATACCATTGGAGTTAGGACGGCAGTAGAACCACGGACGTTTTTGACCTGTAACAAGTGGCAATGCGACAAGCGTCATTCCTATCCTATCAATGGGCTCAAAGTAGTTATGGAAAAGCAGCCAGCTGCTTTGAACGACTATTGTATTGAGTACTGGTATGAGACATAAAGAACACACATGGATAGGTAAACTGACCGCCGTTATATGTCTGAATCATGTTAAAACGGCAATAATCCCAAACCACTCAATCAGACAAAAGATCAAAAGTCTCTTAGGACTGTCCTGTTCTAGAACTGGTTTGTCATTCGTGGAATACGAATGATGCTTATCGTATTGACGTTTGCCAAAAAATCAAAAAGAATGTTGGTCGATCTTTAGTTCGAACTCTTAACCGCTGGTTTAAAGAAAAAAAAAATTAATACTGTGAACAATGATGTCGAAAAAAGAAGTAATTCATGCGAAAATTGACCTTCGGAGGCTCTAAAATTAATGTCGGTTACGATCAGCATATGAACGGGTCTTTATGTAAAACAACCGTAAGGCATTTGTGATCAGCAGCGTATATGCAGGTCTGCCAGCACATCCGATCAGGTTGATATAGATTTACAACGATCGCAAAGATGCGTTCGAACCCCAGCCTATGTGTTTAGATAAATAGTTGATTGATTGGGATTTAACGCCGTTTTTAACAATTTCTCAGTCATATCACGGCGGCCAGTTCACTTACTCATGTGTTTCCTGGTTTTCGCACACCTGTACTCCACACAACAATCTTCCCAAGCAAATGGCTACTTTTCCACATAGACTCAGCTCATTGGTGGAAGACGATTGACGCATGTCGCAATGACTTTTGTCAAACTTCGGAAAGAAAGTTGGCCGAGCAGGGGTTCGAACTCACAACCCCTGGATTGACAGCCCGCGTCGTTACCTACTGAGCTACCGGGACTCGACTTTGGATAAATAGAAGGATGAGTTAGTTGAGTGTGTACTTACCATTTAAAACAACATATTTCGTCCTCGTCACCGCTGTCGCTACAGCAGCCGCTCCTACAATACTTTTGTTGAACAGTATTATATTCGTCGTGTAGATACCAGCAGTAAGAGTCCGAATTCACCCAATCTGTAAAAACAGTGTGAATATAAGTAATGTTACAGTATTTTTGTTTAACAGTATTATATTCGTCGTGTAGATACCAGCAATAAGAGTCCGAATTCACCCAATCTGTAAAAACAGTGTGAATATAAGTAATGTTTCAGTATTTGTGTTTAACAGTATTATATTCGTCGTGTAGGTACCAGCAGTAAGAGTCCGAACTCACCAAATCTGTAAAAAACAGTGTGAATATAAGTAATGTTACAGTATTTGTGTTTAACAGTATTATATTCGTCGTGTAGGTACCAGCAACACCAAATCTGTAAAAACAGTGTAAATGTTAGTAATGTTACAGTATTTGTGTTGAACAGTATTATATTCGTCGTGTAGGTACCAGCAATAAGAGTCCTAATTCACCAAGTCTGTGAAAACAGTGTGAATATAAGTAATGTTACAGTATTTGTATTCAACAGTATTATATTCGTCGTGTAGATACCAGCAACACCAAATCTGTAAAAACAGTGTAAATGTTAGTAATGTTACAGTATTTGTGTTGAACAGTATTATATTCGTCGTGTAGGTACCAGCAATAAGAGTCCGAATTCACCAAGTCTGTGAAAACAGTGTGAATATAAGTAATGTTACAGTATTTGTATTCAACAGTATTATATTCGTCGTGTAGATACCAGCAACACCAAATCTGTAAAAACAGTGTGAATGTTAGTAATGTTACAGTATTTGTGTTGAACAGTATAATATTCGTCTTGTAGGTACCAGCAATAAGATTCCGAATTCACGAAATTTGTAAAAACAGTGTGAATATAAGTAATGTTACAGTATTTGTGTTTAACAGTATTATATTCGTCGTGTAGGTACCAGCAACACCAAATCTGTAAAAACAGTGTAAATGTTAGTAATGTTACAGTATTTGTGTTGAACAGTATTATATTCGTCGTGTAGGTACCAGCATTAAGATTCCGAATTCCCGAAATTTGTAAAAACAGTGTGAATATAAGTAATGTTACAGTATTTGTGTTTAACAGTATTATATTCGTCGTGTAAGTACCAGCAATAAGAGTCCGAATTCACCAAATCTGTAAAAACAGTGTGAATATAAGTAATGTTACAGTATTTGTGTTTAACAGTATTATATTCGTCGTGTAGGTACATGTACCAGCAATAAGAGTCCGAATTCACCAAATCTGTAAAAACAGTGTGAATGTTACAGTATTTAGGTTTAATAGTGTGGTATTATTTTTGAACGTACACGCACTAAGGGTCAGAATTCACCAAATCTGTAAAAACAGGAAAAACAGTGAACACCATACACATTTACGTGTTCAAGCCCCGTTCAGGTCCTACCAAATCCTTTAAAATGGTAGTAATTGCTGGCCTCATTGAGGCTCAGGGATGCTGGGATAGCATTACGACTGACTGGCTGGTGTCTGGATAAATGGACCAGTATTACTGGTAACTAATTCAGACAACGCCATGATATAACTGAAAATTTGTTGTAAGTGGCATAAAACACCAAATAATCAATCAGAAGGCATACAATCAATTTGAATACTTGTTTAAATGGATAATTGTTATAACTGGTTTTCAGAATCGGGAATTTACTTATCAGGCTGCGTGCGCACAGTTATTGGCTTATTCGGGTCTAAGTACATCGTCATGTCCTGATGGCCTTTTTCTTTTTCGTGACATGCACCATTATATCCGTGAATTTCTCGTGGGCAAAGCATATAACCTAGTCGTTTCCATGTAAATCAGGGATGGGATCATTTAAAACAGTATTGTAATAAGCTGTTATTGATTTGCAATTGAATTTATTTAAATGCTTAAATACTGTTCGGAATATACCAGATATTGCAGTTACGTTTCAATTACATTTCAATTACATTCACCTTTTTTTCCAATCACATAGCTGATATTGTAAATGTAGCGCATTAAAACACGATGTATAGCATTTTCTCATGCTATTTTTAAATGAGAGTTAAGTTACATTATAAGGATATTTTCGCTATTTTATAACTGACTACAACGTTTTTAAACGTCAATAAATCCATCAATAACAAATATATCAATCAATCAATCAATCAAGATCACAAATCGAACTTACCGATAAGAGAACAGAATAGAATACCAATAACACCAAGTTTGGACATTTTGTTTGTCGGTACGACTTTCATTCTTCGTCAGTGTTCGATAAACACGATTTCGGTTAAGATCGTCGCTTTACTCGTTAATTCCCGTAAAAAGCCGAGTTGTTCCAAATACGGGTTTTATTGTTTTAACCGTTTCCGTCTGTTGAATGGTTGATTAGTGCTGCTACCAAATCTCTGATTGATAAAAACTGACTCTATCATTCTATTTCGAGATTAAGATTTCGTACCATATCTTGACTGTATTGTCTCTTTGAATATCTCCACGTCTATTGTCTTAAAGAAATAACTGTTTGTTTTTTTACTGTGAAAATCTCCACGTCTTTGTCTTAAAGAAATAACTGGCTTTTTTTACTGTGAATAACTCCACACTTTATAGTTTTTTTCTTCAAATAAACAGGAATTCAGTCTTTGCACATTGCTGTATATTCTTCAAAACTGTCCCGCACTAATACTGTACATCACTTTGTCTTTTACCTGTAAAGATGAAAAAAAAATACAGTGGTTCGATTCGATTTATACCTTTTCCACATACTACAAATGGTGCATAAACGACTTTGAACTTATCTGTGCAATATAATTATGAAAAATATATATAATTGAAAGTATTTTTTTGATAGTTTTAACTCTTTCAGCGCCAAAGGCAATATTGAGGTTTTTGCAAACAATACTGATTCAGGTGAGTCTGCTCGTAACGAGCTGTCTCAGCTGAAATCAGCATTGTTTGCTTTTTAGTTACCAAAATAGTCCGAAACTTTCATAAATTGAGAAATAGACACACCTGATTTTGAACATGGAAGAGTCTACTTTAAACAATTCGGCGCTGAAAGAGTTAAACACAATGGGAGAAATTGTTCAGGAGTTGAGAAAATCCTCTTATTGTCAAAATGATATGAAAAGATGTCTGCTTCACAGATATCAGACTGAAGAGTCTGGGAAAAAAGTTGAGATCGAGTTGTGTGTGTGGTGATGTCCGGTCACGTCGAAATGACCATTGCATCAGTTAAATTAAACTGTCGCCTACAAAAATCATTAGATCAACAGGGGAGATAACAAATATGAATAAGTAGACATTCACTTTCAAACAAGGTCAATATACTGAAAATGATCAAATCAATCATTTTCAGTGCATCCTAAACACAGTTACAATGAATTTAAACTCAATGTCACATATTCAATGCATTCTGGTGAAGGCTTATACTCATGTCCAAGCAACTGGCAGTTTGTCCACATATATATAGGATCCACCATCAGTTTTCTTTGGAGATCAAGATTTCTTAAATGAGTCTAGAAAAAGACTGTTATTAACCGAGCCTCTTGGCGAGGTTAATAACTCTCTTTTTCGAGACGAATTTAAGAAATCTTCTCCAAAGAAAAACGAGTGATGGATCCTTTTTATTACCTAAACAGTGTGTTTTAATGAAAAATATTGACAACATCAAAACAAAGCCGAATAACATATTCTTCATAAGAACTTGTGATTCACCGCATAAAAAAGTAGTCCTTATCATTTTTCAATAAGAAGAAAAAAAAAACCAATGTTTTAAACAATTAAGACTCGTTATTTATTCAAAATAACGTATTATTGCATTTTTCTATGTGTAAAATTTAACAACTTAACAATAAACATAATAAAGATAAAGGTCAAAATGACGTCATCAGTAGTCGCGTGTATGACGTGTTTTTGTTATCACACGTGTATGATAAGGTTGTTCCGTGATTTGTTCTCAACTTGAAAATAAGGGTGTTTATGTGATAAAATCTTGTGTTGTACCGATTTTAGATTATTGTGCGTCTGTGGGTGAGTTCATATGGGATCCGAGAACAGCCCGAGTGCACTCGGAATCCATTTGAACGGTGATACTTTTAACCTTAGTGACGTCATTTTGACCTTTTGACCCGAATCCCTGGGGTTACTAGCATTTCAAAATGGCGACCAACGATGTTTACTACTCATTCGGAATACCTCGGGGATGAATGCTTCACCAATGGATGATGAAGGATAACGGTATTACCCGAGTAGTTCCGAACGGTTTACTACTAAGACGAGGAAACACCGTTCAGATGTAAAGTATTAGTCCGCATGTTTTCTGAATTTATATTTAGAGATGACGTACAGTTCTCTATCCTAGAGAAGCCCATCCGAACTCGCCCTGTATGGGGGTACACACATTACCAGACAATCGACAACGTGCAGTATCGTGCTTTACGGTACTTCCTTGGCGTACATAGATTTGCCCCAAAACTTGCTATTACGGCTGATACAGGGGAGCCATTCCTAATCGCCAATGACGGTGATGTGGAGCGAATGCTCATATTCGCCACCGTTGACAACCTGGCCCAGCTGTTTTCAGCCGAGACCTGGTATATGGACGGTACCTTCTACGCTTCGCCGTCATATTTCTATCAGCTATACACCATCCACGCCATGATCGACGGGTATATGTGTCCCCTAGTGTATGGTCTACTTCCAAATAAACAGCAGACAATGTACACCAGATTCTTCACACTCATTCAGAATTTCGCTCGTGAACATAACATTCCTCTGTCCCCAGAAACGATAATGATGGACTTCGAAACAGCAGCGTGGCGTGCTGTCAGTATCGTGTTTATTGATGTTCAAGTCCGTGGATGTTTCTTTCACTTAACACAATGTATGTGGAAAAAAGTACAATATTGTTGTCTTGTAGCTGACAATGAAGAAGTGAAGAAACTTGTGCTACGTGCTTTGGCAATGCCATTTGTCCCCCTAGCCTCTGTCGAAGATGAGTGGTTCCAAACTCTGGAAGAATGTGACAATGACTCGGTCCCGGTGTCTAAGTTTAAGGACTATGTGACTGAGCAGTGGGAAGAGGGAGACCGCCGCTCCTGGAATCATTACGAGAATGATGGTCCATGCACTACCAATCATGTTGAGGGTTTGCACCATAAAATAAACAACCAACTACGACACTGCCATCCTAACGAGGCGAAGCTGTTCCAGCACGCCAACGGTGGAAAGCAGCGACCAAGGAAGCGGGTATACCGTGAGCTTGAGCAAATGCTCATCAGACTGAAGCACCAACTGCGAACTGGCGAAATGGACATCATGACCAATCAATCAATCAATCAATCAATCAATCAATATGAAGCCTCTGCGGTAGACGGCGTTTGAAAACATTGTGGCAAAAGAGGGAGTTGCCCTATATAAGCAATTTCTCATTTAGTCACAATGTTTTAACTCCTCTAATCTATGAGTTAACTTTACGTTGTAGAGATGTTTTGATAATTTGGTAAAGGAGCCGTCCTGCGAGAGAACCAACATTATGGCCTCCGCGTTATGTATCGACCCAGATCAGCCTGCGCAGTCCGCGCAGACTGATCCGGTCCAAAACATTCCGTCTCAGGGGCAAAAAGGTATAGAGTAATGATTCCCGAAACAGAAAACCCACAGGAGGCGAAAAGTGTCTGGCCGGATTAGCCTGCGTGGCGTGCTTATGCTGATCCGGATCGATACTTTACGCAGAGTCCAGAATGTTGGATTTCTCGCGGGACGGATCATATATGTTACTAACGTCGTCTGCTGCTTATTTATTATTTTGTCTTCATTATTTCCCCCCTTCTGGAGAAAGTACAGTAGCATTTTGTTAAACTGTGTGTCTATTTTTTTTCGAATTTCCCATGCACATGTATATTTTAGATATTTTGAAGATGAACCATAATATTCTGTGTTTATGTCATAGGAATAAAGCTTCTGTTCTGTTCTATTCCTATTTACTGTATCTGGGAACGAGA
>JASEVX010000014.1:19650961-19673461 GCA_031761405.1 Serripes groenlandicus
GAGAAAACGGTACCACAGAAGATGTGACCTATTGATTATTAGGACACTGTTATCAACATTACTGAGGGGAAGGGTTAATGTTATACAGGAAGAACGCCATATGTAATTGAAAATAGTTACCCTCATGTTTTACAATAATCCAAAGAAAGTTTTTTGTTTGTGAATAGGGAGGCGACCATGTATCATGCAAGAATACACCCGTGCGTACTTTTGAAATCGGTCTGGCTAGACAAAAACGGTCAAAACAAGCAGTTACAGTGTATCCTATACATGTTTACAATGCATTTAAACTCGTTCTCATGTACTGTATGCTATTGCTGAGCGCCGGTAGCTCAGTCGGTAGCGACGTGGGCTGTCAATCCAGGGGTTGTGAGTTAGAATCCCGGCTCGGCCAATTCGGCCGATTGACAAAAGTCAATGCGACATTCGTCATTCGTCTTCCACCAATGGGCTAAGTCTATGTGACAGCCAGTTGCTTGAGAAAACCAGGAAATGCATGAGTAGGTGAACTGGCCGCCGTGATATAACTGAGAAATTGTTAAAAACGGCGTTAAACTCCAATGAATCAATCAATCAATGAATCAATCAATCAATCAATCAATCAATCAATCAATCAACCAATCAATCAACAAATCAATCAATTAATCAATCAATCAATCATTCAATTAACCAATCAATCAATCAACCAATCAATCAATCAATGTATGCTATGCATTTTGTCGGACGTACATGTTTTAGTTATATATCATTGAGGCTAGTTCATCTACCCGGCATGTGTTGTCTGGCTTTCCCATACTCGAAACCGCAGGTGCCCTACCATGACAGATACTGGCAATGTTTTAACACAAACGATATTGAAGATGTTTACCATCTCCTTTTGTCATGTCCTGCATATATTGGCGCGAGAGAAAGAAACACATTACACCCTATTTTTATAAACACCCTTCTATGCAAAAATGTATTGAATTGCTCAATTCAGAAAACCAAACAATTGTTAAAAAAATATTTTTTTGTTAAAATCGCTTTAGAAAGTAGCCTCTTTATCGGCAAAGATATTCCGATATACATTTTCATTCAATTGATTTTGTGTTTATTTTTATTTCCTATCATTGCCACTAACACATAGTGTCGTAACTCTATGCTACTATTTTTGTAAATGGAAAACTGTCGTAGCTTGAGTTAAACCCACATATCTGTATATTTTGTATATGTATTTATGTTTGTCAATGACTGTACTTTGTATACGTCAATATAAACTTTCTGTTCTCGTCTTGTTCATACCAATACTCCACACAACATACTCTCCAAGCTACTGGCTGCTTTTCCATACAGACTCTTAGCCCACAGGTAAAGTCGGAA
Source organism: Serripes groenlandicus (assembly GCA_031761405.1). Taxonomy (NCBI): domain Eukaryota; kingdom Metazoa; phylum Mollusca; class Bivalvia; order Cardiida; family Cardiidae; genus Serripes; species Serripes groenlandicus. Next base: position 19,652,321 of record JASEVX010000014.1, read on the forward strand.
AGTCGGAAAGTATTTTGTCCGAGCAGTTATAAGTTATTTACTATGAAACCGGTGTAAAGTACTTTTCAAGCAAACACAGAACAAAACCTTTTCCAAAGATTATAAAAGCGTTTATATCTGATACTGTTGTTTATTTCTATAAATAGCAGAGGCGCGTATTCTATATGTCACATCGTACATAAAGCACTATTTATCAAATTCATGAAAAGTCGTCTTCATTACCGAAATAGTTCAGTGTGAAAGGGTTTAGAGGCACAACATAAATACGACACCAAAAATCGATAACGATGAAAGAATCGAGTTTAAAACTCTTTCCCACATACAACAAATATGCAGCAAACCACTTTGAAAACATATACGCAAACATATAGAAACTTTCTATAAATGACGGTTATTTAATCGATTAAATTGTTATCATTGTGGCGAAAGTAGACATTGCTCCTCATGAGAAATTTCACATTTTGTCACGATGGTTTTAATGTTCAGTTCATCATCAAGCGTCAGAATTCGTCTGCATTAAGGGAAAGGTAAATAGTACGTACATCTACGCAAAAATATATAAACTTTCTATAAATGACGGTTATTAAATCGATTAATTCTTGTTTATGGGAAAGGGTTAAATATTTTATTTCATCATTAAGTAATTTTTCAAAGATTATCCAGCAAGTGTCATCATTTACGTACAAATAATGTACGCATTGCTTCGAACGTGGAAAAATAAGACATTGTTCATCATGAGCAAAAGTTTACCTTTTGTCACAATGTTTTCAAACTTCATCTGCCTCAGGCGTCAGAATAATTCGTCTGCATTTGGGGAAGGGTTTTAACCTGATCTCGTCTCACGAAATTGTATTTATTTAACTATAAACTTTTAGTTAAATATTATGATTGTCAATAGTACAAACTTTATGTAAGCCCTTAACCCTTTCCCTCATACAATAATTCTGCAGCAGACGACTTTGAAAATATTTTGTCAACAACTAGAAAATCTCTATAACGGAATGGATAACCTATGACTAAAAGTGGAAAACGTTGTGACAAAAGGAGAAATTGCTGGTTTTGAGCAATTTCTTCTTTTGTCACTATGTTTTCAAAAAGCTGTCTGCTGCGGAGGCGTCAGAAAGCGTCTATATGAGGGAAAGGGTAAACCACATAAAAAGCAGACTATAGAAACCCGTACACACAAATAATGAAAAAATATCTTTAACTGAAAAAAATCCTTTGTATATAGTAAATATGCAATAAATACTGTTTAAACCAACTGAAAAAAATAAATAAAAAAAATATTGAGTAAAGTTGTAAACCTTGTTTAAATGAAGGAAATTACTCATTATGCGCAATTTCTTCCCTTTGTCACAATGTGTTCAAACGTCGCCTACTGCAGAGGCGTCAGAAAGAGTCTGAGTATGTGAGAAATGGTTCCTCTGATTCCGTTTTTACGAAATTCTCTTTATCTACTCTGCGCTGCGCATACAGCAAACTTGCTTCAGACGACTTTGAAAATGACTTCGCAAAACTATTTAAACTCTCTATGAATGAATTTTAATTTGGTGTTTGTTTTACGCCGCTTTCAACAATTTTTTCAGTTATATCACGGCGTTTTCTGGGTAAGTTACGAAGTACTACTGGTCCATTTATCCTGACACCAGCCAGTAAGTCGTACTGCTAACCCCGCGAACCCTGAGCGCCAAGGAGGGCAGCCATTACTACAATTTGTCTTTGGTATGACCAGGTCGAGGATCGATCATGCGACCTCCCGCACCCGAGGCGAAAGCTCTACCACTACACCACCGAGGCGAAAGCTCTACCACTACACCACCGAGGCGAAGCTCTACCACTACACCACCGAGGAGAAAGCTCTACCACTACACCACCGAGGAGAAATGTCTACCACTACACCACAGAGGCGAAAGCTCTACCACTACACCACAGAGGCGAAAGCTCTACCACTACACCACAGAGGCGAAGCTCTACCACTACACCACAGAGGCGAAAGCTCTACCACTACACCACAGAGGCGAAAGCTCTACCACTACACCACAGAGGCGAAGCTCTACCACTACACTACAGAGGCGAAGCTCTACCACTACACCACAGAGGCGAAACCTCTACCACTACACCACAGAGGCGAAAGCTCTACCACTACACCACAGAGGCGAAGCTCTACCACTACACCACAGAGGCGAAGCTCTACCACTACACTACAGAGGCGAAGCTCTACCACTACACCACAGAGGCGAAACCTCTACCACTACACCACAGAGGCGAAACCTCTACCACTACACCACAGAGGCGAAACCTCTACCACTACACCACAGAGGCGAAACCTCTACACTACACCACCGAGGTGGACGCTCTACCCCTACACCACCGAGACGGACGCTCTACCACTACACCACCGAGGTGGACGCTCTACCACTACACCACCGAGGTGGACGCTCTACCACTACACCACCGAGGGGGACGCTCTACCACTACACCACTCGAGGCAATTCGGTAAAAAGAAAAATTGCAAATGAGGACGGATTATCATAAAATAACGCTGTTCTTATTTGTCCTAGAAAAAGAAGAAGCTATTTTTTAAAAAAAATGATCAGAAATAAACCACTATTATCATAAAATAGTTATGTCTTTCATGTAACACCACTTTTGTTTATTTCCACATTTAAAAAAAAATAATAATAATAATACGTACAGTGAGGGTGAGTGTATTAACTCTTTCAGCGCCGAATTGTTTAATGTAGACTCCTCCATGTTCAAAATTGAGTGTCTACATTTCTCATGTAATAAAGGTTTTTGACTACTTTGATGAGTAAAAAGCAAACAATGCTGATTTCAGGTGAGACAGCTCCTTACGAGCTGACTCGCCTAAATCAGTATTGTTTGCAAAAACCTCAATATTGCCTTTGGCGCTGAAAGAGTTAAATTTAATTAAACAACCTTGGTACAGCGAACTTCTTTTTAACCATGACGCTCCGGGCTGGTCGTCATATTGTTTACATAAAAGGGTTAAGAAAGAAACGTTTATTGATAATTGAACGAACGCTTTTGTCATTTTAACGTGGTTTCTTTTAAATCTGCGTGTAACCGCTGATGTAACTTTTGAATGTGATTTTTTCTTTTTCAATTGGAATGTTCAATTCTATACTTTAACGGCAGGTTTAAACATATCTAGGTTGATCTACATCAGACGTCCAGATAAGGATAGGGTTTACAGCTCTTTCCCCCACAATATCTCTCTTATTATCCAACAAAACCCTATAATGTGGGTACTCAAAAGAATCGTCTCAATAAGACTACATGTACTGTAGTGGCGAGATGTTTTAACCCTTTCCAACCTACAGACACATTTTGACGCAATAGCAGCAGACAACTTTTGAAAACAATGTGGCCAAAGGTGAAATTGCTCATGATGAGCAATGTCACCCTTTGGCCACAATGTATTCAACTTCATTTTACAATTAAGCTATCTTTTATGGAGATTTTTCAGGTTTTTGTCACCATGTTTTCAAAGTCGTCTGCTGCAGATGTGTTGTATGTGGGAAAGGGCTAATATAGAAGGGTGCATTATCCCTAACCATCGAGACTTTGAACGAACACTCTCTGCCTATAAAGAGAGTTTCAAGAACGACACTTCTGCGAATAAGAAAAAATCGGGTCTTTCGTACAAAATTATTTCGTCCTTGACAATTTTAAATGTGTCATTTAATTCCCTAAAGGCATATTGCTTCCGATCTGCATATTGTTATGCATCATTGACACATGGGCGCTCATCATAATATAATTTTAAAACATGAGTAGTTTGTTATTTTCATTATAAAAATGGAAGGAAAGAATTAAAATAAATTAACATGTTGTAGGGCTAAGTTTATGTTTGAAACTAAGTTTAAATTATACAACAATTTCAATGAGATTTAACTAGTTGATATTATATTTCGAAGGTGGTCTAATTTATAAATATTGGACTTCATTTCAACATTTGTTAAAGTATGATATAATTAGGATGCCAAGCTAATATCATTTTGAGAAAAAGAGAAAACTCATGTCTTCAGCGATTTAACCCTTATCTCATTGTTTTAAAAGTAGATTGCTGCAAAGGTGTCCACTGTTGACTTTAAAAGAGGAAAGGTAAAATGACGTGCTATTGCATGCAACTCCTAAATTGTCTGTTTTGTGGTTTTATTGAAAAATAATAAAATTCAAATATTCTGACAAACATCTTGAAAAGTGTATGTGGAATTCACAAATCTTATAATTATTCCTTAATGAAAGCACTGTATACATACTAAGACTAATGATTGGCAAGATTACTCATTTCCATTACTGTTTACGATCAATAATTAGTTGGTTGTGTGTATGGTCAACCTACTTTGGAATGGAGATTGATCATAAACAATGAAAGGCTTCAATTATCATTCACTTCGTTGACAAAACAAAGCAAGTTATGATACATGTTCACTTGACCCCACCCCTGATGTTCCAATATGCCCCTCAGTTGATAACTGTTTACTCAACTACTATAATGTTAGTGTTATGCATAACTGCACTATGGATATCCGGCGACATTGATGCGTTGCATCAACTTTCTCTTGTATCTTCAATGATTAAGAATTTCGATATTTTTTTGTAGAGGTTTTAATAGTCGCATATGTGTTGTATGTGGTTAAGATTTAAGAGTTAAGAGTTAAAACTCGATTCTTCCATCAATTTCGATTTCCAGTGTCATAATTATTGTGTGCCTTAATATACATGTAGATACTGACACCATCTGCAGCAGTTCATATTTGAAAACAACAATGTGACAACAGGAGAAATTGCTCATAATGAGGAAATTCTACTTTTATCGTAATGTTTTCTACTCCTTTTTTTTAGTAATTATATCTTCAATGATTAAAAATGTCTATATTTTTTTGTAGAGGTTTTAATAGTCGCATATGTGTTGCAGGTGGTTAAGAGTTAAGAGTTAAAAGTTAAAACTCGATTCTTCCATCAATTTCGATGTCCAGTGTCATAATTATTGTGTGCCTTAATATACATGTAGATACTGACACCATCTGCAGCAGTTCACATTTAAAAAACAAAAATGTGACAACAGGAGAAATTGACCATAATGAGGAAATTCTACTTGTATCGTAATGTTTTCTACTCCTTTTTTTTTAGTAATTATATCTTCAATGATTAAAAATTTCTATATTTTTTTTTATGTAGAGGTTTTCATAGTCGTCTACTGCATATGAACCGTCCCGCGAGAAAACCAACAGTGTGGACTCTGCGTAAAGTATCGACTCAGATCAGCCTAAGCATGTCGCGAAGGCTTAACCGTATAGACACTTTTCGCTTCGAATTTATTTCCTGTTTCAGGAATCATTACTCTACACCTCTATCCCCCTGATACGGAATCTGTTGGCCAGGATCAGACTGGGCAGACTGCACAGTCTGATCTGGGTCGATACATTACGCAGAAGCCATAACGGTTGTTTTTCTCGTGGGACGGCGATTATATGTGTAGTATGTGGTGAAGAGTTAAAACTCGATTCTTCGGTCGATATCGATGTTCAGTGTCATATGCATTTTGTGCCTTAACCCTTTCCCTCATACGACAATTCTGCAGCAGACGACTTTCAACGTATTTTGTCAAAAAATAGAACATCTCTATAATTGAATTGATAACCTATGATTAAAAGTTGAAAACATTGTGGTGAAAGGCGAAATTGCTCGTTTTGACTGAGCAATTTCTTCTTTTGTCACTATGTTTGCAAAAAAACGTCTACCTACTGCAGAGGCGTCAGAAAGATTTTATATGGGGGAAAGGGTTAAAACAGATACTGACACCCTCTTGCAGCAGACCACATTTGAAAACAAAATGTAACAAAAGGAGAAATTGCTCATTATGAGACAATTCTCAACCAAAATGTTGTAAACCCTTTTCCAGTAAATATACATTCAATGATTTAGAATTTCTATATTATTTTGTAGATGTTTTCATAGTCGCTTGCTGCATAATTATTGTATGAAATGGTTAATGCCTGATTAATCGTATGACCGTAAAATGGTCCATACATCGAAGTCTTTGGTAGTACGGAATTAATCGTATGACCGTGAAATGATCCATACATCGAAGTCTTTGGTAGAAAGGAATTAATCGTATGACCGTGAAATGATCCATACATCGAAGTCTTTGGTAGGATCCGTTCGGGTAGAGATGGCCTGTTTTCAAGGCAAAATGCTTTATTTGTACGGTCTGTGTATTCGACAGTCCGCGCGGCCGTTTAAACTCTTACATAAATATATGACGTCAATTCAATCTTTTGATCGTTTGAATGAAATCGTCCCGACGAACCCTTTCTAAAATACAACCAATCTTCAACAGACAACTTTATACACATTATGTCGAAGTCTTTGGTTGTAGCCGATCGGTAAGAAGTGGTCTGTTTTCAAGGCAGAATGCTTTATTTGTAAGGTTCTGTATTCGATAGTCCGTATCCCCCTTCAAACCCTAACATACATATTTTAGGTCGTGTCAAAATAAGAACAAATAATTATGCAGTGTCAGTTCCCAAACAAGACAGAATCTGAAAAACATATTGAAAAGAAACTAAACTTATCATGTATTTAAGTTTGATTAAGACATCTCTGTTTTATTTTGTTATAGGGTCAGTAGTGAAACAGACTTAGATTTCATGGGATGTTGACGGAAAACAACACTAGAAGGCATTGAATAATGTTCTGATTTATTTTTTATAAATGCCAGTTATTGTAAATTAGTAATACATATAATTGGAAACTGAGTCTTGCCATGGTTGATTGATTGACTTGAGCTTAACATTATTTTCAACGGAATTTCAGTTCACCTTACATTTTATCCCCTGGCTTTCTAGAACAAATACTCCACACAACAATCATCCAAGGCAACAGGCTACCTTCTAATGATCTGGCTCAATGTATATATGAAAATATTTGTCAAAAAGTACAGTTTTCCCAGTCTTTATATATAGTGTCTACATCTTTTTGGCTAAACAAAATTGATCGTTTATTGAATGAAATACCATAATTAGATTCGTCCCGCCAAACCCTTTCTAAAATACAACCAATCTGCAACATACACCTTTTATAAACATTCTTTACGAGTAAGGCTGTGCATTCGATAGTCTGCGCGACCATTTAATCCCTTACATAAATATGTCAGTTCAATCTTTTGATCGTTTAAATGAAATACCATAATTAGATTCGTTACGTCGAACCCTTTCTCATACAAATAAATATGAGCCGTTCCACGAGAAAACCAACATTATTCACTCTGCGTGATGTTTGTGCAGGCTTATCCGGGCCGACACATTCCGTCTCAGGGGGGATAGGGGTATAGAGAAATGATTCCAGAAACAGAAAATCCACAGGAGGCGTAAAGCATCTGTCCGGGTTAGCCTGCGCGGCATGATGAAGCTGATCCGGGGCGATACTTTACGCAGATGCCACAATGTTGGTTTTCTCGTGGAACGGTTCATGTATACACACATCGATAATGGTAACATTAACAAAGGCGGTTTTTCTTCAGTAAAAATTCGGGTATATGTCACAAAAATGATTTAAACCTTTCCCACATACAACACATCTGCAGCCGACATTTCTATAAATGAAAGTATAAATATTGAATAGAGTTAAAAAATATTGTGGCAGAAGGAGAAATTGCTCGTTTTGAGCAATTTCTTCTTTTGTCGCCATGTTTTCAAAAAGCTTTCTGAAATTTAGATTTCATGTCTGATTGGCTCCAACTGTTTATGTTCATGTTACGATAATAATGGAAGTAAAAGCGAATGTTATCTATTCAACCGATCTGCAACAGATAACTTTGTAAGAATTATGATCAAAGCAATAATGTTGACGATTTATATCAATGGAAAGTATAATTGAGCCTTTCCACGAGAAAACTAACATTATGGTCTCAGTGTAATGTATCGATCCAGATCAGCACGCGCAGTCCACGCATGCTAATCGGGGCCGACACATTCCGTCTCCGAGGGGGATAGAGGTATAGAGTAATGATTCCTGAAACAGAAAATCCACAGGAGGCGAAAAGTGTCTGTACAGGTTAGCCTACGCGGCATGCTTAAGCTGATTTGGGTCGATACTTTACGCAGAGTCCACAATGTTGGTTTTTATCGTGGGACGTCTCAAGTATTGATTCTACATAACCTTCTGTCGGGGGTAATTAATAAGTAGCGTTGAAAACATTTGTGATAAAAGGATATACGTCTTCTTTTGTAACAATGTTTTCAAAAGTCGTCTCTCGCAGATGACTCAAAATATTTCTGGTTTAAAGAAACACGCTTCAACAGGTTTGTTGTTTTATGTCGAAGTATGGTGTGGTCGAGTTTTATCAATACGCCTTGAAAAAAACACAGACATACTTGATATTATTTTCAGTTTACTTTTAAGATTAATTAGACTGTCCGGGTTAGCCTGCACAGCATGCATAGGCTGATCCGGGTCGATACTTTACGCAGCGACCACAATGTTGGTTTTCTCGCGGGACGTCTCATGTAGTTTTTGTACATTTCTTGTCTATGTACTATGTATCTATCGAATAAAGCGTATGTTTTCTTCTATTCTATTTTTATTCCTAATTAACAGCCAAGCCCCGATAGCTCAATCGGTTATGAAACGCCTGTCAAACAAGGGATTGTAAGTTTGAGGCCTAACACGGCCTTTTATTCTTTCCGACGGTTTGATAAAAGGTGACGAAACAAGCGCCATTCCTCTTTAACAAATGTTGAAAAGCAGTCAGTTGGTATAGAAGCCATTGTATGGGGTACTGGTGTGAGAAAGACAGGAAACACATTGTTAGTTGAACTGGCCCCCCGTGATATAACTGAAATAATGTTGGAAAACGGCGTAAACACCAAATAAAACACTAAACTTACCTTTCGAAATTATTTATTCTACTTATACGAAAAAAGAAATCCCCATGACACATATATATAAGCCAACTTAAACGATAGCATTTTAATAAAACATTTTAAAAACCTAAAATTTACACATTTCAATAGATGTGTGTTTAGTAGCCTGTGACACTTTCCTAATTCAAGTATTCAATATCGACTGCCCATTCACACTGACGTAATTATTTATTCTTCTTATCCGAAAAAAGAAATCCCCATGACACAGATATAAGCCAACTTAAACGATAGCATTTTAATAAAACACGTTAAAAATCTGAAATATACACATTACACATGATGTGTGTTTAGTCGCCTGTGACACGTTCCTAACTCAAGTATTGAGCAAGCCAATGTCTTAGCCTAGTACTGGTTTATTTACTCACGTACCATTTATTAGAGAACTGTTACCGTGATATAACTGAAATAATGCTGAAAACGGCATAAAACTCCAAATAAAGCATAACACTTACATTTCGAAATTATGTATCTTTCTTATCCGAAATAGTTATCCTCATTACACATATAGTAGTAGTTACTTATACAGTACAGCTCACGCGGAAAACGCATCGTCCGCGAGCCACCGCGGACAAATCTCAACGCGGACAAATATTTTGGTCCGCGAAGGTGGGTGGAATTCCACCCATCACCGCAATTTGTTTTTATGTCCATCGCGGACGCAACAAGATAACCCCAGGGGGTTGATAAAACCGATCATCGTGGAGTTACGGTGGAATCATCGCGGAATCGCGGTGATATTTTTTTGAATAGATAAGCTTTTTCTCGCCGTTTTGCTGGGAGTTTTTTTTTAATTTTTAATTTTTATTTCATTACAGTACTAATAACTGTTGTTGAAGAGGATAATGATTATAAATCAGTACTAACTATAAAGCAGCATATATGCGTAACAACTTAATTCATTAAAATTCATCAATACAATTCCCCTAAACTTGATGTATTCTGTAAACGATACAACTACGTGATAATAAAACTGTTAATTCTGCCTGAAAGATGTGTAGCTTACTTTAAATCTTACTAATAAATGCCGTAATTCCATTGTCAATCACCACAATTACCAATGCATTGTTCATTCTTAATCGCCTATAAATTATTTCTTTAAAACCTGTTTCAAAGTCGGCTGAATAACAAAAACAAACTTTGCAAACAAAGAAGTGTGAAGCGCCCATGTTAACTACATGTAAAATAAATTCTACTATGTTTCTACTCTGTACAACACATTGCGTTAAAATGAAAATTTATCATTTTCAACAATATTACAATTGGATAATTTATTTATTAAGTTGATAAGAAAAGCTCAAAAATCAACAATCTGTCTTTATTAAGAGATTCAAGTACATGTACTGTATATACAAAATGCAAAGATATATATACAATGTACATGTACATGTATTGTAATTTAACAATATTTCTCTCTTACTAAAAAATGTGAGATAATCATATGTACGATAAACGTATATCCGATGTCCGCCATTTTCTATTACGAAACTTGACCTTATCGTAAACAAACACAATCTTCCACTGTTTTTCGAATAATTTGCTGAAATGGAATGAATTTTAGCAAGTTGTGTCATAAAATAATCGCAATTCGTCAATAAACGTGTACATGTACATAATCGGAAAAAAATAAACTTTTTAATAAAAGTATAACATTTTTACAGGTAAATATTGCGGTGGAATCGCGGTGATTTCAAAATAGATAAGAATAGATAAGAAGCTCGAATCGACGACATGTCAATCGCGGTGATATAATTAGCCCGTAGGCGGTATTGCGGTGATCATATAGGTTGAATTGCGGTGATTATCCGCGATGAAAAATATTTGTCCATCGTGGGATCGCGGAAAACGCGTTTTCCGCGTGAGCTGTACTGTAGTAGTAAGTCAATTTCACAGATAGGTTTTCAATAAAACATTCTAAGCCCTACAATTTACACATTTCAAATAGATGTGTGTTTAGTAGCCTGTGACACTTTCCTAACTCAAGTATTCAATATTGACGGCCCATTCACATTGACTAAATTATTTATTCTTCTTATCCGAAAAAAGAAATCCCCAAGACACATATATAAGCCAACTTAAACGATAGCATTTTAATATAACACACTTTTAAAAACCTGCAATTTACACAATACACATGATGTGTGTTTAGTCGCTTCTGTCACTTTTCTTACTCAAGTATCCAATATTGACTGCCCATTCACACTGACGACTTTTCAACAAGCCGCGTCTAGCGGAATTGGGGTCAGGGGCGTAGCTTTGCAATAATCAATGTATAGGCCGTCTCGTGAACAAAAAATCAACATTGTGGACTCTGCGTAAAGTATCGATCCGGATCAGCCTAAAGCATGCCACACAGGCCTATCCGGATAGACACTTTTCGCCTCCTGTGGATTTTCTGTTTCAGGAATAACTACTAGAATATACATATATCTCACCTGAGACGGAATGTGTCGGCCGGATCAGTAGTATTATGCTTTTGAACAAAAAGAAACGTATTGATATTATTGTAGGTCAATTTTTTACCCCCAAAAACATATTAAAAAAACAAGGTATTTTCATCACAAGACATATCATTTTCACCTTTTTCTTTCTAAACAAACCCATCGGTTGTATAAAGCGTCATAAGCCGTAGGTTAAACAGTTAACCAGACCAAATGTTGCAATATCATTCATTTTTGTGTCACCCTGCGTAGGATGGTAGGCATTTAGGGATTACTTCTTTTTGTCCGGCGTCTGTCTGCATATGAAAGGACACTTATAGGGTACTTATTGGGTACTTATTGGGTACTTATTGGGTACTTATTGGTTACTTATTGGGTTCTTATTGGGTACTTATTGGGGGTACTTATTGGGTACTTATTGTGTACTTATTGGGGGTACTTATTGGGTACTTATTGGGTACTTATTGGGTACTTATAGGGTACTTATTGGGTACTTATTGGGTACCTAAAGCCCACCCATCGCACTTATAAGACACTTTAATATGTGTTTTCTTTTTATAATTTTATAATGGGTATCTAATTAGCATATTAATGCTATTTATTCCGTAAAAGAGGGATAATTACGGAACAAACCGTATCCTTGTTTGGTAGTACCCAAGAAAAAAAGAACGAAGGAAAATACCCAACAATTGCCCATTCGTAGGCATGTCTGTCTGTCTGTCTGTCTGTCTGTCCGTCTGTCCGTCATACTTTTTCGTCACACTTTCAATGAGCAGGTACAGGTGAAACACGTGCTCCGCGGAGCACTCAATTCTAGTTATTCATACAAATGGAAATTTAGTTTATGTTGTCATGATAATCCGCCGAGGAAGTTATACCCGAATTTATTTATTTATTCGTATCCTAAACCGGATTAATGCACCTATAGATAATCTTAATCAATTGAGAACGGGAGTATGTATATGGGCGAGAGAATGTATCGAGGGCTTGGCGTGAAACGGTTGTGACAAACAACCTATTTGGAAAACCCTGGTTTAGTGGGGGAAATTTTGACCCATTTGTAAACAATGCAAGGTTAGGTGCCATTGCTCAGAACGAGCAATGGCACCTAAATTTCCATTGTTTACCAAGAAAAACTTTATGGCGAGGTGATTAACCTTGGTAAAAAAATACCAATTTTAGTTACAACCGTTTCACGCCAAGCCCTCGATATGTGTGTGCATGTGTTTTGGATGATTGATAGAGTCCTCGGAAACAGGAATATGAGTCGTCCCTCGAGAAAACCAACATTGTGGACTCTGCTTAAAGTATAGACCCGGATCAGCATAAGCATGCCGCGAAGGCTAACCTGGACATACAATTTTCGCCTCATGTGGATTTTCTGTTTCAGGAATCATTACTTTTTTATCTCTATCCCCCTGAGACGGAATGTGTCGGCCCGGATTAGCCTGTACGGACTGCGCAGGCTGATATGGGTCGATACATTACGCAGAAACCATTACGTTGTTTTTTTTCACGAAACGGCTCATATGTATATTTTGTAAAATTCTTGTCTATGTACTAGGTATTTAACGAATAAAGCGTATGTCTTGTTCTATTCTATTATTATTCATAATTTAGAGCCAAGCCCCGATAGCTCAATCGGTACCGATACGCCTGTCAAAAAACAAGGGTTTCTAAGTTCGAGGCCTAACACGGCCTATATTCTTTCCGACAGTTGATACAAGTCAACGAAACAAGCGTCATTCCTCTTTAACAAATGTGGTTAAAGCAGTCAGTTGGTATAACAGCCATTGTATGGAGTACCGGTGTGGGAAAGACAGGAAACACATTGTTAGTTGAACTGGCCGACGTGATATGAATTAAAAGACATTGAAAACGGCGTCAATCCCCGATATATTTACGTACGGTACACGGTTTTAATCCCCAATCGCAGCGCTGTGGTCATGATGGAGTAGCCTTGAGCAAGTCCAATTTATTAGCCTAGTACTGGTTTGTTTACCCGAGTACCATTCATAAGAGAACTTTTGCCGTGATATAACTGAACTAATGTTGAACACGGCATAAAACTCCAAATAAAGTATAACACTTACCTTTCGAAATTATGAATCTTTCTTATCCGAAATACTTATCCTCATTATACATATATAGTAGTAAGCTAATTTTTCACAGATAGGTTTTCAATAAAACATTCTAAAACCTAAAATTTACACATTTCAATAGACGTGTGTTTAGTAGCCTGTGACACTTTCCTAACTCAAGTATTCAATATTGACTGCCCATTCACACTAACGAAATAATTTATTCTTCTTATATAATATGAGCCAACTTAAACGATAGCATTTTAATAAAACACTTTAAAAACCTAAAATTTACACATTACACATGATGTGTGTTTAGTCGCTTCTGTCACTTTTCTTACTCAAATATCTAATATTGACTGCCCATTCACACTGTCGACTTTTCAACAAGCCCCGTCTAGCGGAATTGGGGTCAGGGGCGTAGCTTTGTAATAATCAATGTGTAGGCCGTCTCGTGAACAAAAAATCAACATTGTGGACTCTGCGTAAAGTATCGACCCGGATCAGCCTAAGCATGCCACACAGGCCCACCCGGATAGACACTTTTCGGCTTTCTGTGGATTTTCTGTCTGAGGAATAACAACTCTATACATCTATCCCCCCTAAGACGGAATGTGTCGGCCGGATCAGTCTGCGCGGACAGCGCAGGCTGATCTGGTCGATACATTACGCAGATGTCTATCGCCGCAGCTACATTTTGGGGGCATTTTGAGAAAAAATGTGTAGGCACGTGCCTACTGTGCCTAAAGGGAGATACGCCCATGGGGGTAAAGCCCATTCGAGTTTAAAGACATATATATAAATTATGATTTGATAAGGCTATGTGCCAAAACCTGTTTTAAAATACTACAAGAACGTAACAATATTTTATATAAATAATGTAAATAATTATCTTAAAATGTGATACAAACTTTTTATATAAACATTATTTTAACACATTTTTAGGCCTAGAGTCAAGATTAGCGCCGGTTTCTCATGTTTTACTTTTACTTTTACTGCGTATGTAATGATATACTATACTGCTTATTTAAATATTATGCATAAAAAATCTGCGATAGATGTATTTATTTTGTGTCAATTAGTTTTATAGTTGCAGTCTGTCTTGTAATTCTAATATTGAATGGCTATGCACATTGTATGTGTTATTGAGATGTTTTATATGTGTGTTTGTACATAGATGAGATTTGAATAAAGATAATATATATATATATATATATATATATATATAGGTAATCAGCGGCATAACTTCAATTCAATTCAATTCAATTCATTTCAATTCAATTCTTTATTCAGTAATCTAGGCCTCCGGCCCATAATAAAAAAATATTTAACAAATGCGACAAACATTATGCATTAAATAACACAAAAGGATTTGTTAAACAGTGACAATTATATCTCATGTGATATAAAACTATATATGCATAACGGTGTAAGGGAAGGAGTATATCATTCAAGTGTCACTTTACATTAGTTAGGCTTTGTTGAAGACATATTCAATACAAACTTTGACATTTTAATGATATCACTTCAGAGCCTTCACTGTCCGGCTATATAATGAAGTGCGACAGTTCACTTATTCATGATCCCTAGATAAGCAAAACCAGTACAAGGCTAGGAAATGTGTATTGCCCAAGGGCTCTCCTCAATGATCGTAGTGCCGCGACTGGAAACAGTTCACTTACTCATGATCTCTGGGTTAGCAAACCAGTACTAGGATACGAAATGTGTATTGCCCAAGGGCTCTCCTCAATGAGCGTAGTGCCGCGACTGGGAACAGTTCACTTACTCATGATCCCTGGGTTAGCAAACCAGTACTAGGATACGAACTGTGTATTGCCCAAGGGCACTCCTCAATGAGCGTAGTGCCACGACTGGGGATCGAACCTGGGACGACCGGTTTCAAATCCCCGACACTAACCACAGGACCACTGCGGATTCCTACATATATAGGTAATCAGCGACATAATGGTGTAAGGGAATGAGTTTATTATTTATTCATGTGTCACTCTACATTAGGTAGCTATTGTTCACCGTTTTCCACATACAGAAAATCTGCAGCAGACGATTTTGAAAACGTGTTAGTCAAAAACATAGAAAATCTCTATAAATGAAGGCATCATTACTGAAACAAGTTATAAATAATGCGGCAAATTTTGTCACAATATTTACAAAATGTGTGCGCTATAGAGGCGTCTGAAAGCGTTTATATGTGGGAAAGGGTTAAAACAATTTTCAAATTGTAACGATTCCTCGTCAGAACCTTCACTGTCCGGCTAAGTCTTTGTTGCGTCTATTGATGAAACAATTTGGATTATTTATTTTATTGGGATTTTACGCCGCTTTCAACACTTTTTCAGTTATATCACGGCGACAGTTCACTTTCCATGATCCTTAGGTAAACAAACCAGTGCTAGGCTAGGAAATGTGCCTTGCCAAAGGGCAAGCCACCATGTCTAGGGGATCGAACCTGCGACGCCCGGTTTCAAATCCCCTACGCTAACCACTCGACCACGGCGGATTACAACAAAAACCCACAGCAAATGGGGGATATTAATGCCTTCTCTGTCCCGCTATATATCATCTAGTCCTGGTTGCGTGCATAGACAAAATACAAGAAGTTTAGTCTTACAAACATTTTTGTGATATACATGCATCTGCGTACAGTGAAGACTCAGGCGAGCACGTGCATCCACACAGTCTCATCAGATCCCCCACTGTCCATCTATATTTAATCTAGTCCTTGTTGCTCTTATACACAGACAACACACTAGACGTTTAGTCTTACCAAAGTTTAGGGATAAACATGCATCTGCGTACAGTGAAAACTCACGCGAGCATGTACATCCACACAGTATCATCAAAGCCTACACTGTCTGTCTATATATAATTTAAACCTTGTTGCGTGTATAAACAATGCAATACAAGTTTAACCTTACCAACATTTGAGGATATTAATGCATCTGCGTACAGTGAAGCATCAGGCCGACATGTACATCCACACAGTCTCATCAAAGCCTACACTGTCCGTCTATATATACTTTAGGCTTTGTCGCGTCTATAGACAAAACACTAAAAGTAAAGCCCTACCAGATTAACGCCCATTTGCCTGTTTTATTTTCTCGCTACGAAGGAAGAGTCACCAATACATCAAATTGCAAGACGCCGTTCGAATTAATATAACTAATAATTCTGCTGCTGAATGCTAAAAGCGATCCTGTTATATGTAAGGAAAGTAAACCTTCAGATGAACCTGTACTTACGCACAGTCGAACCAGCTCCATCACTGTTCGTCTTTATCTTTTGTTTTGTTTGCTTGTTTGACTGGTGTTTTACGCCGTTTTCAACGAGTCTTTAGCTATACCACGGCGTAAAGTTATAAGGACTTCTGGTCCATTTATCCTCACATCAGTAAGTCAGACGTAATGATAATCTCGCAAGCCTGAGCGCAAAGGACACTTTGATTGGTTGAGGCTCAACGCAGTTTCATATCAGTTCAGTCATATTACGGCGACCAGTTCACTTACTCATGCATTTCCTGATATTCCCACACCAGTACTATACACAATATACTTTCAAAGCAAATGGCTGATTTTCCACAAAGATTGTTAAACAGCCCATTGGTGAAACACGAATGACGCATGTCACAGTCGGAAAGACTATTGGCCGAGCTGTGATTCGAACTCACAACCCCTTGGATTGACAGCCCGCGTCGATACAAACTGAGCGACCGGGGCTCGGCCGCAAAGGAGAGAAAGTCAAAATTACAAGTATTGACATTGATTGGTATTTGATATTAATTAGTTTTGTTTGTTGAAGTATTGTTTGTTTTTTTAAAGTAAAGCACTTCTTCAAATATAAAATGTTCAATGTAGAGGCAAAAACAAACGCACGTTGGTTCGTTCTAGTAAACAATCAGATTGAACGAGGGCCAGAATATTCGAGTACCCGAGTACTAATATCGATACTCGGTCCCATCTCCTTTATTTACTTATACTGTTTGAAAACCAAAATTACATCATATCGATTGATCTTTATTTAATTTCTGAATAGACATTATTACATAACGCTTCAATACCATTTAACCCTTTCAGCGCCGAATTGTTTAAAGTAGACTCTTCCATGTTCAAACTCGGACGACTCTATTTGCATGTTATAGGATTTTTAGAATATTTTTATAACTCACAGCCAAACAATGCAGATATCAGGTGAGACAGCTCGTTACGAGCTGACTCACCTGAATCTGCATTGTTTGCAAAAAGCTCAATATTGCCTTTGGCGCTGAAAGAGTTAACGGGCGCTATAGAAAACTCAACAATAGGATATTTGCGATCAATCTGGTCACAGAAGCACGCACAAACACGTTGCCTTTCTAGATTCGTATATGATGTTCAACACTTATTTGTTTTATTGGGGTTTTACGCCGCTTTCAAGATTAATTCAGTTATATCACGGCGCAACGACAGTTCACTTATTCATAATCCCTGAGTAAGCAAACTGGTACTAGGTTAGAAATTGTGCCTTGCCCAAGGGCACTCAACCAGGACCGTGGTGCCGCGACTGGGGATCGAACCCGGACACCCGGTTTCAAATCCCGACGCTAACCACTCGACCACAGAGTTTAACACTTAAGGTTATCATCAACATTTCTAAGTTTGGATTGATTGTTTGTTTAACAATAGCTAACTATTTGAATGAGACACCTAAATAATAAACTACGCTCTACCACTACACCACCTAGGACGCCAGGGACAGAAGTCGTAATAACAATATTTCACCCTTTCCCAAATACAACAAATCAACACAACAAATCAACACAACAAATCAACGGCAATCGACTTTGAAAAAAATCTAGGCAAAAAGAGATGAAAACAATGTGATAAATGGAGAAAATGTCTTTCATGTCACAATGTTTTCAAAAAAGTCGTCTGCGGCAAAGGCGTCTAGAAGCGTCTGTATGTGGCAAAGGGTTAAAGCGTTTTACCACTCATCCATTGAGACGACTATTCGGCCGAGACGTGATCGGTGGTTTTATCGCCTCGGTTAGCGGGATGTCACGGGTTCGATCGGCAGCAGGTTCATTCCAAACCCTTTTAAATGGTCGTAATGCATTTCCCTCCTTGGCGCTCAGGATTGCTGGGTTAGCAATACGACTTCTACCCCCATCACACCAGAGCTGCGTCCATGAAAAAAGGCCGGAACGCAGTTCGAGCTCCTAGAACGTACTGAGGACAGAGTGGGGACTTTTCATTGACGTGGTATGATCTCCATGGTCTCCGGAGACCGCGTTTCTGCTACGTGAACTTTGGACATGTTCATAACCCACGTAGCGCGGACGTGACCCGAACAGGACGCAGTAAGGACCTACTTAGGACGTACTAACAGCGCCATTGACGTAGCATACACGTAGCGGAGACGTTGTATCGACGGTTAGAGCGTAGCAACAACGCAGTGACAACTCCGTCCTTGTATACATGCACGTCCTATACGCAAATGCAGTTGTCGCTAACGTCCTCGCTACGTCCATACTACATGGCGGACGCAGTATAGACGTAGCTACAACGCGTCTCATTCTGCACGGACGTAGCGAGGACGTAATAGGAACCCTTCCAACGCCGCACGCACGTAACGTACGCGTACCTATAACACATTGGGTACTCCACCTACGCGTCTCATTCTGCACGGACGTAGCGAGGACGTAGTAGGAACCCGTCTGACGCCGCACGCACGTAACGTACGCACACATAGAACTCAGAACTCACCAACGCAACATGATCGTAGCAAGGACGTGGCGCGGACGTAGTGGGAACCCTTCCAACGCCGCACGCACGTAACGTACGCGCATATATAACTCAGTGGGGCAACATTAACGTGAGCAATGACGTGGCGCGGACGTAGCATGGACGTGACAATAACGAGTCGTAACATTTTTTTAGAACTCCAAGGACGCAGTGGGAACTTTCGTTATGGTGTGATGCGGATACGACCCGTTGGTATAAGGATTAATTGAGCAGTATTACAAGTTATTTAACCGGAAGAGGCCGTTATATAACGGAAAACATAAGTTGAAAGCGATGTAAAACACCGTACAACGTATTATTGATTGGGGTTTAACGCCTTTTTTAACAATTTCTCAGTCATATCACGGCGGCCAGTTCACTTACTCATGTGTTTCCTGGTTTTCTCACACCAGTACTCCATACAACAATCTTCCCAAGCAACTGGCTGCTTTTCCACATAGACTTAACACATTTGTGGAAGACGAATGACGCATGTCGCAATGACTTTTGTCAAACGTCGGAAAGAAAGTTGGCCGAGCCGGGATTCGAACCGTTCACAACCCCTGGATTGACTGCCCGCGTCGTTACCGACTGAGCTACCGGGACTCAACCCGTACAACGAACAAACAACAAATAAACAGTGTACCTGAGAAACACGACCTAGCTTACTTAATAACAAAATCAGGATTGTATTCACCAGTAAGTTATTTAACCGGGAGGGGCCGTTATATAACTGAAAACATAAGTTGAAAGCAACGTAAAACACGCACAACGAACAAACAACACATAATATAAGATAGCATAAGATAAGATAAGATAAGATAAGATATATTTTTTTAGAGTGACATGTGTATAACAATTACAATACACATATTAATACAATAAACACACCCGGCCGCGTTGGTCCTATAAGTCACTTTAGGTACAGAGTAATAATTTAAACATAATAGTAACATATTTACAAGTAAATATAGTATATGAAAAGTATTCAGGATTGTATTCACCATAGAATGAGTACATACGCATAAAGAATTGTCATATACATCCGTTTTCTAGTAAATTGCAGATATCTAAAGACATACATACACACAACACTAAGGAAAAGTAGTGGGGAAGAACGACGATAAAAATAACTAATTCAAAAATATAAATTTACATACATTGTTCACGTTAATTCCGGTTTCTTGGTTTAACTCCTAGACACATTTCTGTCCAACAAAACCATAAATAATTATCTTAAAAACAAACGTGATTGCGAGCACTGTGGCCTACTTAAATATAAATAATTAATACAGAGAGTACGAGGCACACCAATGAAGTGTATATACCCTTTTTAAAACGCGAGATGTATCGTACCATTTCTCACAGTAATAGTTTATTGATCGGAGAGTCCTTTATTGGTCGAGTCCCAACGCAGGGAAATAGGCCTTCATACCTGGGATTTTCGACCGGTGAAGGCTGGGTTAAGCATTCATATTCTGATCTGTAATGTGTGCGATCGAGTCGGGGGCTAATTAAATAGTCGTGTTTACATAAATATAATAACTGTAGAAATGTTTGGGCTGAGCTAAACCCTTTCCCAAACACAAACAATCTGCAGCAGACGACTTTGTAAACATCTTGACACAAATATGAAATCTCCCTAAATAAAAGTATATTGAAAACAGTATGGCAAAAGGAGAAATTGCTCATCATAAACATTTTCTCCTTTTGTCCCAATGTGTTCAAAGGTCAACTGCTGCAGAGGCGTCAA
Organism: Serripes groenlandicus; assembly: GCA_031761405.1. NCBI lineage: Eukaryota > Metazoa > Mollusca > Bivalvia > Cardiida > Cardiidae > Serripes > Serripes groenlandicus. Next base: position 19,673,324 of record JASEVX010000014.1, read on the forward strand.
CAAGTATCGTTGCAAGGGAAATGGTTAAACTAAAATATGAAAATTCTCTATAAATGAAAGTTGAATAATTGAATAAAGTTGAGAAACATTGTGGCAAGTGGAGAAATTACTCATAACATTCCACAAGTCGTCTGCAGA
>JASEVX010000014.1:19676339-19833839 GCA_031761405.1 Serripes groenlandicus
ATGTTAACTATTACTAACCTGGTCAGATAAGCTTTTTTAAATGTATCTGAATGAAAGAAATATAGTTGAAAGGGTTAGGTTGCGTAATTTATAGGCAAATTAAGTGACCCATTTTTCGGCTCAGCTTTGCACATTGTTAAGTTATCTAATATATAAATAAAATACCTGTAATAGTTACGTTAAGTATCCTTGTAGATGCAACGAGCCTCAATGTTCAAGTAAATGCATATATGTCTTGCAGAGAACTGAGATTGTAGTATTCTGTATAAGAAAAACTGCTATGAAGAACGTTCTAACATTCCATTCTTCTATATATAGTAGTTACGAACCATGTTTCCAAGAATATCTACTAGGATAATCAGTGCTTAGGAATAACAATAGATTTATAAATACTATAGCTAGTTAAGGGATTAGGCCATTTACGTGCAGCCCTTCCTTGATAACCCCTTATTTTCCTACCAATATGTTTTAGTAAGTATCGACTAGTCTGCATATGTATTATATATAATGTATGGACTAATTCCCAAATGATTATATTCCTCTTTTTCATAAATAATTTCATACCTATGACCCATGAACGAGAAATGCTTTTATATGCATGCTTTGACTCATTAAAAGTGGGAACTGCACACTTGCTTGGAGTTATCTCCAAAACACGAGTATTTGTAACACATATCAATCATAGTCTTTAAAGATGTAATAGATGAAGAGAGAAGGGCCATGTCGTCTGCAAAAGACGGGGCACACACATGGAGCCATTCAAATTGAAATCCTATAAGAGCTTTTCGAACAACTAACTGTCATTCTCTTTAGAAAATCTTACACTTTCATGAAGTATAACGGATGTCATAGGACTACCCATATTGGACAGAACCCGACCATGGAGAGGATGTAAGCGGTTTATTAATAGACCTGTAAATACCTTGTAAAAACTATTTTATACATTGAGCTCTGTTTTACTAGATTAAAGTTTGTGCTGGACTTCTTGGTTATAAGAGTAAACATTAGATCAGATATGATATAGGTATAATGACGTTAATATATAACAATCCAATGCTAGTTTTGTATTGAGTTTCTTCTTGTTATAAGTTTGCCGGGCCCTATTCCATTCTTTTGTAGTATAAGTTAACGCCTCTATCGGTGAACCGTTGTCAACCGCGTCGTATCACATCTGTTAATATCGGTAATTAACCGTTATTAAAACAGTGTATGTTTTGTTGGCTAATCCGGCGATATAGCTTTGGGCTGAACTGTTTTAATAGTGTGTTGTGGAAATCGTATTACTACTCTATTGTCAAAATGTTTTGCATTTTTCACTCAACGGTTTAGCTGTGAAGACATGCTTGTATACATGGAGTTGAAACAAAATGGCGCCCAGCTACATGTATCTAAGTGGTAAGCATTTTTAAATTTGAAATACTATATATATTACATTGTGGTTTATGATAAGACAGGGACTTACATGTGTAAATGACTTATCTACGCTCCTGGTGAAAATAAAATAAAACCAGTTTAGAGACATAAGAAATGGTAGAAAAATGTTTTTCTCCTTGTGTAAATGATTGTCTGGTTAGCCCTTCAATTGAATTCATGGTATCACGATACATGGGCTAGTTGTACTGTTTGATTACCAAAGAAACGTCAGGATATAACTGAAATATTGTTGAAAGTGGCGGTAAACACCATACACAATTACACTGCACTTATACCTATGAGGAACCCCTGTCTCAATTGTGTGCAATTTCTTATTTACAAAAAGCAGGCATATGTTTGACACGTCTGCGGCAGACAAGGAAGAACATATTGTGACAAAAAGAGCAATTACTTATGAGTATTTTCTCCTTTCGCCACAATGTTTTCCACACTACTTTATAATTCTTTTTTCATTTTTAAAGAGTTTCCATAGTTTTAAATGGATGTTTTCATAGTCGTCTGCTGAAGATTTGTTTTATTTTGGAAGGGTTAAACCATCCCCAAGCTTTTAGCAGAGACGAGCGCTCCACACTGAGATGAACCAATTACAATGTTCACCCACAATTCGGATCAGTTACGGTTGATTCATCCTATCTGTTCTACCTGAGTTATAGAATATTGTATTAATCAAAATATAGTGTTTAGTAATGACTAAGACTCATTTGCCAATGTATTCATCAACAATAATTATTGGTTAACTAAACATAATAGTACTTCTATGGCATATTATAATATATGTGTTGTATCCGTGTATTTAAATCATGTATTTCAGGTCATTAAGCCATATTCTTTACGTGTATATACTTGTACATGGCCAATGGTACTTATGTGCCGATTTGCCTAAATAAAACAAATTGAGTTGAGTTGAGTTCTTCCGAGGCTATAACGATGCGTGTTTGTTTGAATGGTGATTAAGACCATTTTCAATACAATTTAAGTATCAATTAAGTAATTTATGTCAACAGACTTTCATTTACTAACGCCAACTGTCAGTTTGTTGTAGAAATCAGCATTATTTAGAAATATAGTCCACCTTTTAAATATGAGCGGCGATTTGCGAAAATTAATTGCTACCGTTGTAAAATAAGATCAGCAAGCGCATCTGCACAGTCTGATCTAGATATGTACTGTCGACCGTTGTATAATATATTTGAATGCGATTTGATATACACTAAAGTTAATTAGTACTAGAGTGAGAACGGTATGGCAAAATATACGAATCGGCCTTGTTCTTTTTCTTGAATATAGTGATCTAAGCCAAACTGATGGTATGGCTGGACAGAGGAGAGTTTTTTCTACAATCAATTGCCCGAAAAACTTGGATCGGGTTACTTTTGAACGTTTGCGAGATGGTACAAATGTCGAATATGCATATGTGCAAACATTTTAGGTATCACACTGGTGTACTTTATCCTAAATGAATGTTTATATATAACTTAGTTCAATCTCTTGAGTGCCATGCAGATGATACTGGATGGTTATGTTTTATTCCACTTTACAAACTACTACAGGCTAGTTTGTGTCTTCTCATTGGAGTTTCCGTTATATCAATGTGTCGGAACAGAACATAATCGAATAGAAGACCTTCACTCACTGCAGCAGGTTTGAAACAGTTGTACGATCGTTTCCGACCGTGTCGCGTCAACGGGACTCGCATTTTAAACACAGACGCCGGCGTGTACATTATTTCCAAAAGGTGAGCTGTCTACGGCCTTTTTTTACACGTTATTTATTTAGGTGTCTTAAACACGCAATGCCACCATGTCTGCTATCCTTTTTCCCGCTATTTAATTGTAAACTGTTTGAAATGGTAACGCGTTGACCTTCAATCGCTGCTGCAGGTTTGAAACGGTTGTACGATCGTTTCCGACCGTGTCACGTCAACGGGACTAGCATTTTAAACACAGATGCCGGCGTGTACATTATTTCCAAAAGGTGAGCTGTCTACGGCTTCTTTTTACACGTTATTTATTTACATGTCTTAAATACGCAATGTCACCATGTCTGCTATCCTTTTTCCCACTTATCTAATTGTAAACTGTTTGAAATGGTATCGCGTTGACCTTCAATCGCTGCAGCAGGTTTGAAACGGTTGTACGATCGTTTCCGACCGTGTCGCGGCAACGGGACTAGCATTTTAAACGCAGTCGCCGGTGTGTACATTATTTCCAAAAGGTAAGCTGTTTACGGTTTCTTTTTACATGTTATTTATTTACATGTCTTAAATACGCAATGCCACCATGTCTGCTATCCTTTTTCCCACTTCTCTAATTGTAAACTGTTTGAAATGGCATCGCGTTGACCTTAACACGCTGCAGCAGGTTTGAAACGGTTGTACGATCGTTTCCGACCGTGTCGCTTCAACGGGACTAGCATTTTAAACACAGACGCCGGCGTGTACATTATTTCCAAAATGTAAGCTGTCTACGGCTTCTTTTTGCACGTAAGAGACGTTTATTACTCAGAGACTGACTGACTCAGAGATTGACTCACCCAGAGACTGACTGACTCAGACAGACGGACTCACTCAGACAGACTGACCCACTCAGACAGACTGACTCACTCAGACAGACTGACTCACTCAGACAGACTGACATACTCAGAGACTGACTCACTCAGACAGACTGACTCACTCAGAGACTGACTCACTCAGAGACTGACTCACTCAGAGACTGACTCACTCAGAGACTGACTCACTCAGACAGAATGACCCACTCAGACAGACTGACTCACTCAGACAGACTGACTCACTCAGACAGACTGACATACTCAGAGACTGACTCACTCAGACAGACTGACTCACTCAGAGACTGACTCACTCAGAGACTGACTCGCTCAGAGACTGACTCGCTCAGAGACTTACTCACTCAGAGACTGACTCACTCAGAGACTGACTCACTCAGAGACTGACTCACTCAGAGACTGACTCACTCAGAGACTGACTCACTCAGAGACTGACTCACTCAGAGACTGACTCACTCAGAGACTGACTCACTCAGAGACTGACTCACTCAGAGACTGACTCACTCAGAGACTGACTCACTCAGAGACTGACTCACTCAGACAGACTGACTCACTCAGAGACTGACTCACTCAGAGACTGACTCACTCAGAGACTGACTCACTCAGAGACTGACTCACTCAGAGACTCACTCAGAGTCAGACTGAGATACAGAGAGAGACAGAGAGAGAGAGAGACAGACAGACTCAGAGACATACTCAGAGACAGACTCAAAGACAGAGAGAGAGAGACAGAGAGACAGACAGACAGACAGACAGACAGACATAAAGACAGAGAGAGAGAGAGGCAGAGAGGGACACACACAGAGAGAGAGACAGAGAGAGAGAGACAGATATATTCTTAAGTGCTTTACTAATAACAGTCGTTCGTTTACAAACACATCTATAATATAACGCTTCATTTTGTGGCGGAGGTTGAATATGAGGTGACATTAAAATCACTCCCGGACAAGGTGTCCTTGGTTATGTTATATAGGTCTCCGCTCTGCGCTTGAGTAGATCTAAAAGTTAAAGTTAATTGGGAGAAGGTAAAGATCATTTAGGCAGGCTTGTTTAGCCACCGTTGAAATAGTGAATTGAAATGTTTTAAAACGTGCACACAATTTCGAATTGATTGATTGATTAAATACGTTAGAAAACATATTTACTAGTATATATCCGCTCACGTAGGTGAATTGATTGACTGATTGTTGAAGTACGTAAGCAATCTTAACCACGTTTCTGTCTCCGCACACATTGGTGAATTGATTGATTGATTAAATACGTTAGAAATCTAAGCCACTAGTTTGTCTCCGCTAACATAGGTGAATTGATTGACTGATTGTTGAAATACGTAAGCAATCTTAGCCACTTATCTGTCTCCGCACACAATTGTGAATTGATTGATTGATTAAATACGTTAGAAAACCTATCTACTAGTATATATCCGCTCTCGTAGGTGAATTGATTGATTGATTGTTTAAGTATGTAAGCAATCTTAACCACTTTTCAGTCTCCGACCACATTGGTGTTAAGATGTATTAATTGTTGAAATACGTTAGAAATATTAGCCACTGTTCAGTCCCCGCACATATTAGTGAATTGATTGATGGAATAAGTTAGAAAACTCAATCACTATTCTGTCTTCGCACACATTGGTGAATTGATTGATCGATTGATGGAATATATTAGAAAGATCAATCACTATTCTGTCTCTGCACATATTGGTGAATTGATTGATTGATTGATGGAATACGTTAGAAAACTCAATACCTATTCTGTCTCCGAACACATTGGTGAATTGATTAATTAAATATATTAGAAAACACAATCTTTCTCCGAACACATTGGTGAATTAATTGATTGATTGATTGAAATATGAATTGATGGTATACGTTAAAAAACTCAATTCATCATTCTGTCTTCGCAAACATTGGTGATTTGATTAATTGAATATATTAGAAAACACATTCTTTCTCCGAACACATTGGTAAATTAATTGATTGATTGATTGATTGATGGAATACGTTAGAAAACTCAATCACTATTTTGTATTCGCAGACATTGATGAATTGATTTATTGACTGATGGAATACATAAGAAAGCTCAATCACTTATCTGTCTCCGAACACATTGGTGAAATAATTGATTGATTGATTGATTTATTTAATACGTTAGAAAGCTCACCCACTATTCTGTGCACGTCAATATGTTGGCACTGATATATTGGTGCTTGCGTATATTTAGTAGTTGACACGAGAGTCATGACCTTTAAGAATACGTTTCTCACGTAATTGTCACATTACACCAAATAAACTCCTTCTCTGTTCCCATGTAAATCAACCCTCGATTGTCCTACTTTATACGCGTTTTACAAATAGAACACCCAACATCATCGAAAAAAGTTACATCTAAGCTTTAAAATAATACAACGACAATGGGGGTGGTCATGTATTATGCAAGAACGAATTCACCCCACGAAGATGTTTACCGTCAAGTTTAACGAAATCGGACGGGACGAAACTGGTTGTTCACATACTCGACTCTCACTTTCAAACAAGCTCGAATTACGAAAATGATAAAAATCAACATTTCCAGCACATCCAATGCATATTTACTATGTATTTCAACTCATTGTCAAATAATAAATGCATTCTGCTGAAGGTATTCGATTCTAAGCAGAAACTACTTTTTCGGGACTATTTGGCTCTAGATCAGCACAGACGCGGATGTATTTGGTGTAATTTGACCTAAACCTAGTTCTTGTTGATAGTCAAATATAATGAAAACCCAGAAACAAAGATTGTGTTAGGCATTTTATTTTTCTCAAACAAAACAATAAAAATTTAATTTGATGATGTTATTGGGCAGGTCCTAGGTATAAGAATACATTATATGGGGCATGGCCTAAGTCTTGTAGTAAATATTCATCCTCTATTCATAGTCTTCATTTCACGTTTAAACAGTTTTAATATCAATAAAAAATTAAATTGAATGTAAATATTTGTTTCTTTTTTCACTCTTAATAGATTGTACGTACAATTGTATGCAAAGAACTGACTTTTTACTCCTGCACCGACTTCGTTATCAGTTTTACATAAACACTATTTACATCCAATTTTCCCCTATGTTTCAATTGCAGACTTTGTGTTTCAATGTCTATTGTCGAATATAGCCGAATAAAGGCCGGATTGATAACACATTTGTGGAGTTTAGACAACACGTTTAATCTACAAAACGATGTCACTGATAGGTCACCTATATAGGTTATCAACGTTAAACATAAACTAGAATGGAACAAACGTAAGTTAAGAGATAAGCTATATTAAACGAACCTCTTTTGAAGACTGTAAGCATCATGACTTTGAGAAATTACGGCTTAAGTATTTTCTTTGTATTGTTATCTCATACATATATCGGAGAATGCTCTGAAGAAAAGCGGTTGTTGCTACAAGACAATAGCAACACGGTTGACAGCAAACTTAACAACCTTACTAAAGAAGTGGAAACATTAAAGAAAGAAATGGGTGAGTTTGTACTAGCCTACTCTTTAATCATATTTTGTTTTATTAGTGTCCTGCACCATAGTAAGCCCTTCCCACACACATGAGGTTTGCTAAGCAACTTCTCAGCAAACTCTCCTATTGTCACAATGTGTTCAACTTGTTAAAGCAATTACACCTTCATTTATAAAGATTGTACGTGTCTTTGTCTAATGTTAACAGCTGCAGATTGACTGTATGTTGAAAAGGGAGTGTTAAACTACGGAATCCTGTTTGGCTCATGTCGTCCGTCGTCCGTCGTGCCTTAGGTCGACGCGCGACAAAGCGACACGACGCACGCACGACAAAGCGACACGACAAAGCGACACGACGCATGATAAAGCGACACGACGCACGGCAAAGCGACACGACGTACGACAAAGCGACACGACGCACGATAAAGCGACACGACGCACGGCAAAGCGACACACCATGACAAAGCGACACGACGCACGACAAAGCGACACGACGGAAGGGACATTATGTCGCCCGTCGAGCGTCGCCCTTGTACTGTCGTGCGTCGTGTCGGTTTGTCGTGCGTCGTGTCGCATTTTCGTGCGTCGTGTCGCATTGTCGTGCGTCGTGTCGCATTGTCGTGCGTCGTGTCGCTTTGTCGCACGTCGACTTGGAAGAGTAGAAGGTCGACGGACGACACACGACATTACGATGCGTCCGTCGTGTCGCTTTGTCGTCCGTCGTGTCGCTTTGTCGTCCGTCGTGTCGCTTTGTCGTCCGTCGTGTCGCTTTGTCGAGCGTCGGTTCGCTTTGTCGTCCGCCGTGTCGCTTTGTCGAGCGTCGTGTCGCTTTGTCGTCCGTCGTGTCGCATTATCGTGTTGTAAATTATTTAGGTCGACGCACGACAATGCGACACGACGAACGACATTGCGACACGACAAAGCGACACGACAAAGCGTGCGTCGTGTCGCTTTGTCGCACGTCGACCTAAGGCACGACGGACGACGGACGACATGAGCCAAACAGGATTCCGTATTAAACAGTATGTAAGCTTAGCAAGGTAATGTCATTTAAGCTCGTGCATGGAAAAGGGATCAGTTGGTGTTTTAATGTTGTATGTACCTTGCCAATGGGTACTCCTTCATGCCGCTGCGACTTGGGATCGAACACGGGACGCCCGGTTTCAAATCCCCGACGATTACCAATCGGCAAGGGCGAATTTAAAACAGCATACTCTCAATACAAATCTGCTTTATAAGGGTTTTACAACGTTTTCAAAAGTAGTTCAGCTGTCATTGATTGTCAAACTGAACTCGTGCATGGCAAAAGGTTCAAGTGTGGTCTGGTGAACAGTATAGACCCAGACCTACGAGATGTAAACTGTTCAGATGTAACTTACATAGCAGGGATAGAACCCCAATTTGAATTAAAATACAAGAACAAGAATAGTTTTTGTTTTGTTTTATTGGTGTTTTACGCCATTTTCAACATTATTTCAGTAACCTCACAGTGACAGTTCACTTATTTATGATCCCCGGGTCAACGCAAAAGCTCCTGACTAGGATATGTACCTTGCCCATGGGCACTCCACCATGACTGTTCAGATGTAACTTACACAGAGGAGATAGAAACTCAATTTAGATAATAATATTTTTTTTTTTTTTTTTTTTGTGTATAACGCCGTTTATTCAAAAGAATTTTAGTTATCACGGATTGTCCCATAGAACTCATGCATAGTATCGTACTGGTCCTTGTTCTCGAACCGTCTTTAGTTCAAGGACTGTTTATATATTTCCAAAAACGCATTATACGTAATAAATTTTATGTGAACCGATGCTTTGATTACTTACACATAAATTGTTGAATTTAATCGTCAGTATTGTTAGTTTTTGACATTAGTTTTTATAAGTATTCCCATGAGCCTTGATAAATGTTAAGAGGTTCGAGAACCGGTGTTTCCATGCTAAAAGGTTCCAGTTTACTTTTGATCCAGACCTACGAGATGTAAACTGTTCAGATACAACTTACATATCAGAGATCGAACGTCAATTGTGATAACAATACAAGAAAAAGAACATTTTGTCTTTGTCTTTGTTTTATTGGGGTTTTACGGTGTGTTCATAATTATTTTTTATCACATAAATACCCTTATTTTCAAGTTGAGAACAAATCACGGATAAACGATATCCAACATGTGTGATATCAAATACACGTCATACACGCGACTACTGATGACGTCATTTTGACCTTTATCTTTATTATGTTTATTGTTAAGTTGTTAAATTTTACACATTGAAAAATGCAATAATACGTTATTTTGAATAAATAACGAGTCTTAATTGTTTAAAACATTTTTTTTTTTTTTCTTCTTATTCAAAAATGATGAGGACTACTTTTTTATGCGGTGAATCACAAGTTCTCATGAAGAATATGTTATTCGGTCTTTGTTTTGATGTTGTCAATATTTTTCATTAAAACACACTGTTTAGGTGATAAAAAGAATCCATCACTCGTTTTACTTTGGAGAAGATTTCTTAAATTCGTCTCGAAAAAGAGAGTTATTAACCTCGCCAAGAGGCTCGGTTAATAACCGTCTTTTTCTAGACTCATTTAAGAAATCTTGATCTCCAAAGAAAACTCATGATGGATCCTATATATATCAAGGCGACAGTTCACTTATTCATGATCCCAGGGTAAACACACCAGTACTAGGCTAGGACATGTGCCGAGTACTAGTTTGTTTACCCAGGGAGCATAACCATGTGTTGTACTCAAACGAATTGTTTGTATTTGGTTGAGTAATAAGACAGATATTGTGAGATAATAACTTTGGAACTCCAGTGCCAAGGATGGCATAACATACACTTAGACTGACCAATCATTGATTTCTTTTCCAGGGCGAGTACACTCACGATTGAGTTAGCCGGGCCGCTTAAATGTAATCGATCTAATCGTGTACAGGTTCGAATCGCGACACATACAGGAACAAGAGAAACATTACACTGTCTTGATAAAGGATTGTTTCAGACAGCTGTTTTAAATCGTGTTGTTTAACCCTTTCCCTCATATAGACGCTTAATGACGCCTCTGCAGCAGACGGCTTTTTGAAAACATAGTAACAAAAGAAGAAATTGCACAAAACGTGCAATTTCTCCTTTTGTCACAATATTTTCCACTTTTAGTCACAGGTTATCCATTCAATTATAGAGATTTTCCATTATTTGACAAAATATGGTCAAAGTCGTCTACTGCAGAATTGTCGTATGAGGGAAAGGGTTAACATATATAGGTCAAAGGGAAGTAAATCATTTTCCATAGGCGACCATTATAGCATTATGGGTTATGGTTCGTTACTAGCAAATGGATTAACACATATATACCTGTATCAAACTAAAGTTCATTCTTAGAACTACCAGAAAAGCAAAACAAACTCACATGTTCACTGTTTCTTGAAAGAGCTAGGAGGTCGAATCAAAGGTCACCCTTATCCCGCACTGAATTTTACTTTCAATTTCAGAAAATACACAAGGTTCTGAAAATGGCTATTAGAGTGTCAACATAGCTAAAAGAAAACACTATTTTGGTTATCAATCAGTCAGAGGTTATTCAACTTTATGAAAATCACTTTCAATTTTCAACAAAATCATTATTGTCCAATGGGAGCCAACATCAGTCTTGTATATTCATCTGAAATTCCCTGGACAAAATTGTCTGCCCGGCAAGCCGATCCGATTTACTGTATTGTATATAGAGAATATTATGCTATTGTCTTTTGATATGGATGTTATCGGGCAAGGGTTAGGATTATTGATGAATCTGCGAGGTTTACCAAGCCTATTCATCAATAATCCTAACCCGAGCCCGATAACATCCATATCAAAAGACAATAGTCATAATATTCTATTTATCTTGCATGTAAAATTATGTTTTCAGGTAAATCTACACTCATTCTCACTAGTTTTAAGAAATAGCATTCACAATAACAAAAGCCCATTCATAAATGACGTCACCTAAAATAGAATGACGTCACGCGCGTGCACAAATACGCGCCGAATTACATTGTGTACACACGTCATACGGAAGCTAAAGAGTTCCGACAGAAACAGAAAATCAACAGGAGTCAAAACGTGTGTGTCCTGTTTAGCCTGCGCGGCATGCTTAGGGTGATCTAAGTCGATACTTTTCGAAGTCAAAACAGTTGGTTTTCAGAGGAACGGCTTATTTATATTTCAGTATCGTAAACATGACCCCGGGTCAAAAGTAGTTCCGGTAGCTCGTCATGTGGAGTGGATCACGTGGTCTATTGACTGATATCACTTAATGTTATCGGTCCCCCTTTATCAGTCAGTAAATACGCTAGTTGCTAGATAAAAGTGTTTTCCTTGTTCTATGCATAGTAGGTCATATCTATTTTTAGAGGATCTATTTTTAGAGGAGCAAGGTCCTGTGATCTAATGGCCAGACACTACACACTATACGAGGGGTGATGCAACAGTAATAGGACTTATAGTTATGTGTTATAGTTTTGACACAAATAGCACTTTTTTGATAATAAGCCTCATTTTTATTTTCCTCAGGACTGTTCCGACACCAACCAGTATCGTTCATGGCATTCTTAAGCAAAGTCATTCCTGGCCTGAACCGCCAAATCATTTTTGATGACGTCAAACTGAATATGGGGAACGCCTACCACGTAACACACGGCAACTTTATCGCTCCAGTCGATGGTCTCTACCAGTTTACCATAACGGCTTGTTCCATAGATGGACATGTTATAGTTTTAGAGCTCACGATTAATGCAGTAGTAGTCGGCAAAGTTCTTGCAGGTGATTACAGGATTCGCGATTGTAATACAGGTGTGTTTCTACAACGTGTGTTGGCGGGTGACGATGTGTATGTACAGCACGAGACTGTTGGCGATTACCTGGACAGTACTGACATGTTTGGGCGTCCTTCATTTACTGGCGTACTGTTAAATGCATTGTAAATACGCGTGAACATTGAATAGTGTGATTAAACTCTCTACAATTCAACCCATTATGTATTTGTTGATCTGTAGTATTGTTATTCAATACAATTATATCGGTAAACGGTTTTATTTTTATTCATGATTTTTTTAAACAATTTATCCAACGTCAATAATATCTGGAAAAGATGTAAATCAGAATGACGGAAAATTCATTCAACTCTGGCAAGATAATCAAATTAATTTTATTGAAATTCTAAATAAAACCTTCTTATTATCATAACCATATGTCATTCCTGCACAAATCATGATTTGTATTAAACATTTTATTATGGGACGGTGACCTATATACCTGAATATAGACTTGATACTTGATTAAGATACTAAAATCTTACAGCTCACTATATTGATATATTTATTAAAAATGGAATTGTAAACAGTTTCTAAATTCAAATGTTACACGTACATGCAATTATGACAGCTTATTGGAAAACACGTTTCGTTATACATTTTTCTTTACGAAATAAGGTCAACTATATATGAGTGGAAGACAGAGTGGTACAGATTTAGAGCGTCGGCGTCTTGTACCAAAGGTCCAGGGTTCGAATCCCATGATGAGCGGGTTCTGCCTTTGGGATATTTTCCACACGGGACGGTGATAATACCTGAATATAGACGTGATACTTGATTAAAAAACTAAAATAGTAAAGCTCACTATATTCATATATTTATTAAGAATGGAATGGTAAACAGTTTCTAAATTCAAATGATACACGTCGTGTAATCATGACAGCTTATTGGAGACCACGTTTCGTTATTACATTTTCTTTACGAAATAAGGTCAACTATATATGAGTGGAAAACAGTGGTACAGAGCTAGAGTGTCGGCCTCTTGTACCAAATATCCCGGGTTCGAATCCCGTGATGAGCGGGTTCTGCCTTTCAGATTTTCCCACACAAACGGCGCGAGTACTGGTTAAGTGTCCAGGAAGCAGACATCGAGCATGATTAATATAAGCTTAAAGCTTGTTTCGCAATCGATGTAAAATAAATAAGTTTAAACTAACTATATATAAGTTATTTCAGATTAGTTATTGCAACTAACTGCCAACAGTAAAGTTGCAGAAGTGGAATTGTGTACTTTCTAAATTCAAACGATACACGTAAATGTAATAAAGACAGCATTCTTGAGAAAACGCTTCAGTTACCATGGTTAGTTACCAGCACTTCTGATATAATATACCTGTTAGGACCGTTAATGGATAATTACAACATACTTTAAATCCTCAATCAGTTTTCGAATGTCTTGAAATCCCGGGCATTATTCGCGGTGATTATGAATTCGCGAGGAAATCAATTCGGGAATATTAGCGAAAATGAATCAAACGCGAATAAATCGTGTTTTACAGTGGATCCAGACCTAGATGTAAAGTGTTACAAAGAGGAGATAGAACCTCAATTGTCATAACACTACTAGAACAAAACTATTTTGTTGTTGTTTTATTGCGGTTTTACGCCGTTTTCAACATTATTTCAGTTATACCGCGGCGACAGTTCACTTGTGCATGATCAATTGGTAAACAAACCAACACTTGTCTAGGAAATGTGCATTACACACCATGACCGTCGCGCTGCGACTAGGGATCGAAGCCGGACGCCCGGTTCAAAATCCCCGACGCTAACCACTCGTCCACGGTGGATTTCTTATCTTTAGAAATACACTTCTATACATATACAAGTAAAAGATCACCTAAGTTGAAAGCGCTTATCAACCTCAGTTTAAGCCGTCCGATGTGTCCAAGTGGGTAGCAGTGGGAATTGAAACCAGGCGTCCAGGGTTCGATTCATAGTCGCGACGGTCATTGTTGAGTGCCTTTGTGCAAGACAAATTTTCTTGCCCAGTGCTGCTTTATTCACCCAAGAATATTAACCCTATGTTGAGGGTACTCACACTAATTGTCTAAATTTGATTGAGTAATAAGACAGATATTATCAGATAAGAATTTTGGAAATCCAGTACAAATTATTGCATAAAATAAACTGCAATCGATGTTAGACTGACCAATCAGTGATTTCACTTACAGGGCGAGTACTCTAACGATTGAGTTAATCGGGCCGCTTAGATACCGGTATTATTCGTTATATTCGAATGGTGCTTACACTGGAATAAACAGGATTCCAGTTATATCAATGGGTTTTTCCTAAGTTAACGTCTGCTTAGATACCGGAATTATTCGTTATATTCGAATGGTGCTTACACTGAAATAAACAGGATTCCAGTTATATCAATGCATACAATAAATCAACAGACGACTGTGAAAACATAAAGGCAAAACATTTAAGACATTTTGTATAAGGGAAAGTTCTTAAATTGTGCCTTTTTGTTTTAGAAAAGACGCAGTGATATAACTGGAATCCTGTTTAATTCAGTGTAAACACTATTCGAATCATACCGGTATAACCCGACGTTAACTTAAAAAAAAACCGCAGTGATATAACTGGAATCCTGTTTAATTCATTGTAAACAGCATTCGAATCATACCGGTATAACTTGACGGTAACTTAGAAAAGACGCAGAGATATAACTTGAATCCTGTTTAATTCAGTGTAATCACCATTCGAATCATTATGGTATAACCTGACGTTAACTTAGAGAAAATCAGTAATATAACTGGAATCCTGTTTAATTCAGCCTTTGCCGGAGATCATGATGAGAAATGAAAACAATGTGAAAAAAAGAAAAACATGCTCATGATGATCTCCGGGAAAGGCTTCAGAAAGCGTCTGTATGTGGAAAATGGTTAAAGCGTTTTACCACTCATCCACTGAGACGATCATTTGGCCGAGACGAGATCGGTGGTGTACCGCCTCGGTGCGAGATGTCGTGGGTTCGATCGCCTGCCGGGTCATTCCAAAGATATTTAAATGATCGTACTGCGTTTCCCTCCTTGGCGCTCAGGATTGCTGGGTTAACAGTACGACGTACTCGTTGGTTTTAAGATTAATGGACCAGTAGAGCAAGTTATTTACTCTAGAAATGCCGTTATATAAAAAGTTACCATTGTTTTTACATTCTTATCAAGAGCAATTATTGCAGTCTGACCTTGCAAATATGACGTCAAAAGTCACGTGGTATACACACACAGATCACACTTACAACAAAGTTAAATCCGAACACCTCGAAAACACTCGTCGCAAAATGTAACATCAGTTCGAGACTGACATTGTACACGGACGGTCTGACCAGAGCATGAGCTATCTAACTATATTTAAATACGGTGTCCTGTTGGGGCCAGCGTGTTTTTCTGTGGACGGCCTCTTATCGTGGGCAAAAAAAACCACGCGCCGATTTAACTTAAATCCGCGCACTTTTTTTTAAGGCTGTTTATATAGGATTCTATAGAGAATCCAGCAGAATTTTGTCGAAAAAAGATGCGAAATTTTACAAATAAAAACGCGCATCTTTTTTTCATGGTTGCCAAAACATCAAACTGAAAAAAAAAGGGCGCGGATTTAGTGCCCTTGGGCAATGCACATTTTCGAGCCTAGTAATAGTTTGTTTACCCAGGGATCATTTTAAATGAGTCATAGTTTCTTTCAGTAAATCTTTCGGTTCATTTGAACGAAATGATAAGTCAAAACATTCGCTGCATTTATAATATGTTTTTTTTAACCGTAATCATCTTTTCATGTATAATTGATATGACATGTAGTATATTTATGGCTAAGTTTATCGCACCAATTTTATCTATCAAGAGGAATAACTTTTACTGATTACTTTTCTAATTGGTGTTAACTCCCTTTGACCACGAGTTCGCTAGTTCTGTTTCCGAGCTTTGAAGAAACTGTAAATGTTTTACTAAACAGTATGGGAACAAGCTATATTCTAATAAAGTTTAAGGACATGATGAACTAAACGATTATTGGAGAAAGACACATTAGTGATGGCTTTTGTTTTAAACAGAGACAAATCGGACTTGTTTGCATCGTACACAGGCGTTTTCCTTTTGCACATAAATACCCATGCATATCATAATAAAAGCACTGCAGTGCTGATGACCTTGTGGATGCTAGAAGGTTGGATTTTTCGACGCACGGGCCCTAGGCCCACGGTTCATCCGCCACTGTATATTACGAGTGACTTCTTTCGTGGGTTGGTGCACCGCTAAATCCGCCACTACATTTGCCACGCTTTTTCCTTGTTTACCATTCATTTTTAGCCGCAAGGGCTCTACGGCCCCCGCTTAATCCGCAACTGTATTGTTCACGTGACTTCTTTCTTTTTCTCCGTTCCTTTTCGAGAATGTTAAAAATGTTAACAAGCGTCCATATTTGACCTCTCGACGCATTACATTCTAAAGCATTTCTTAAACTTATATTGGAGTACTCAAGGCTTAAGTTTTTCACTGATGTTCTTACAACATTAAAATGATATTTGTAGGGGAGATCCTAACCTTTTAAATGCAGTTTTGTTGAATCCATGATGAACTATTTTTCTCACGCAGTTTCTCATGCGTTGTTTGGTGCCAACTCCGAAAAAAAATGGTATTCCTACTATGACCAGGGGCTAAAGCCCCAGGCCAAAAACTGGTTTACTGCAGAGCATCCAATTGAATACGGTGCATATGCAAGGCAGAATTTATTATGTGTGGAGTACGTTAATGGGCCCGTGTATGGGAAAAGGTAAAAGTTAGCTTTCATAAGCAGTATAGATCCCGATCAAGCGATGTATTCGCATTAGTCTGATCACGATCTACACTGTTTACGCTTATTAACGTAAGTTTTTTCAAGGTTCTTTCAACTTGTGTAGATTGTGGTAAGACGCAGAAGATAGGTAGGCTCACTCCAATGTACATAGTAAGTGCCTGTTTTACATAGCCTTCAAAGACGGTATTACACTATTGCATTACTTTCCAACAGCACCGATATATAGAGAATAATAGGTTGGTTCCGTGGATTGAGAAAGTTTATCTGGCAAGGCGGATTAATATATCGGGTGAGCCCAATGCGAATCCGATAAATTACGGTGCCGAGCAAGATAAACTTTCTCAATCCACGGCACCAACCTATTATTCTATTTATCCTAAATTATGTTAAATTAAATATTTATTTATTTAAACAACTGGCATCGCTGTCAATTTATCAACGATATTTGCTGTTTTTATCGATTGAAGTTGGAATTTACAGCAACGCTTGCTAAAAAAAGTAGTCCCCGCTAGCAGATGCCCGCCAGCTTATCACGTGACCAACTGACGTATATCAAAAGAAATATACGGCACCCTGTTATCGGGTTGAAATTGCTAGACGTGACAGGATAACAGATGATACTTCATCTATGCTTTTATCGCTGGATAATAATTGTTTAAAAATGTATTGTTTAAAATGTTATAGTAATTGTTTAAAAATGTATTGTTTAAAATGTTATAGTAATTGTTTAAAAATTAATAGCAACTCGTTTTCCAAAAACGGACGCAATTTGACGCGTCTGAGCCAGCGACATTCTAAAACATTATATGAGCCTGTCCATGGGAAAAAGGTACACGTTGCCTTTCGTGAACGGGCTGGGTCAAGATCAGCAAGTACATCTTCACTGTCTGATCAAGAGCTACACTGTTCACATATAACTTGAAAAAGCTAGTTAGAAGAGTAAGTTAACTCGTGTACATTATGATAAGACTGAGGAGATTGACATGCTGATCTGAACATAGACTAGTCAGAAATATCGATTTGTACCTGTTTTATGTATTCATATCGTTAAAGAAGAAAATGCACACATAATGATAAACACCACTTTTTGTCATAATGTTTTTTACTCTATTATGTAATAATATTTTAATTTGTGGACTTTTGCCATATTTGTGCCTTTTTGTTTTCAAAGTCGTCTTCTGTAGAATTGATGAATGTTGAAAAGGCGTTTAAGCAAATTTAAAGTTGTTAATCTTTGTTCTGTTTATTGAAAGTTCAGAAGCCTCTCGGCATTTTCAGCCCGTCGTCGAGACACCGGCTATTAGTGGTAAAAAAGGTTCAATATACAGTTTATTTTATAAGCAAACAAATGCGATTGATAATTGCCTCAACAGCATAAATAGTCTAAAGAAAGTGTATTAACATTTACGCATGGTATTACGATACATGCTTTCTCAGGAGGCAGCCAGAGAAATGACTCCCATAGCTGCGGTTATCGAAGTAGACATACGAGTAACGCGTACACTTAATGGCTACACGAGCTCCCGCTTTGAGTCGTGACATAAGAGTATCAGTGGCACAAGTGGTCCCACAGCCCGTAGTGATTGTCATTGGTTTCTGTATCGTATCATCTACGACAAAGGCTAAATAGACACTGTACCCAGCAGCATTACACTGCACGAAAATTGGGATTTAATTTAAAAGTAAATTTCCTTAAATTCCGAAATTTACTTTCGCATGTGCACATGTGCAAGTGAATTTCGGAATTTAAGGAAATTTACTCTAAATTAAATCCCAATTTTCGTGCAGTGTTACACATCTGCGTGGTGAAGATGTAATCCCTGTCAACAGGCCCTGTAAATACTCCACTTTCATTACTGTAACCGTCTCTACGATTGTTGGAAAAAGGAATATCTGATGCTCTAACTACCACTTTCCTTCTGACGAGATACTTTGCTGTAAAAAAAACGTCGGGTGTTTTTAACAGACCTGTAGGTAGAATGAAAATTAAACTATACAACAACAATACACAGTTTGATAGAGACAAACAAAAATCCAAATGCGTGACGAGACAATGGGACAAGAAAATGTTATTTTTTTTCATTTAACCAGCGTTTTACGGATTGCATGACTCAAAACTGGTCTGATGAATTATCAAGTTCCTCAAGATGTGATACTTACTGCACTTTTAAATCCCTGTTAAACGTTAAAAAATACTTATGTATAGACATATCTTTTTACTTTAGGAAATCTTTTGCGCGTTTTCGATGCTCTAGTCACAAACTAAATATTGAACTTGGAAGAGATCATGGAATAGAAAGAGCCGACAGAACTTGTTTTTATTGTTTTTAAAATGGTAACCACCTTTTTTTAGAAGACGAGTATCATGCATTTTTCATTTTCCCAAATATTCTATTGTAAGGGAAAACTATTTATTTATTGGTATTGTGGAAGAACTGAAACAGTTGATTTTATTAACTTAATGAAAATTGATAAATGTAAAACCTTAAAACTTTTAATGATATTTATTACAAAACTTATGAGGGAAATTGATAAGTTGTAGGAACATTTATTTCATAAGACATGATTTTTGTGTTTTTTTGACATTTATTTCATAAGACATGAATTTTGTGTTTTTTTTAATGTATTGTTTGTTTTGCATATAGCATATTTATACTTAACATATAGAAATTGACATAACCTATTTATTATTTGTAACATTTGATTATCTATTTTGGGCCGGTGGCCTTTGATTAAGTAAACAAATAAATTGAATTGAATATATCAACGACCCTAGGATAAAATCAACCATTAACCCTATCCCACATACATACGCTTTCTGACGCTTCTGCAGCAGACGACTTTTGAAAACATTGTAACAAAAGAAGAAATTGCTTAAAACATGCTATTTCTCGTTTTTGCCACAATGTTCTGAACTATATACAATAATTACAATTTCATAAGTAGATATTTTCGATATTTGTGATTTGATCATTTCAAAGTAGTCTGCTGCAGTCTTTTGTATATGTGGGAGAGTTTTAGTATAGTTCCAGATCCAGATCCAGATCTGCCAGCGAATCAATGCACACTGTGGGCGCTTTGAGAAAATCAGCCATAAAACAGAAGCAATCAGTATAGATGCAGTGAATCAGTGCAGCTATATCTGGCCCTTCACTTGTACAGAGAAGCTGACTTTGATAGATACAGACACGGTCCTGTAATGATTGACACAATATACCCGAGGGAGAGATATAATTTAAGGGCGGCGCACTGCGAAAACAAACCATAAAGCTTAATCAAGTAGTATAGATCCTGATCCGCTCGTAAGTCAGTGTCGCCTGATCCTGCTCCGTGCTATATACATCAACACAGAAACACTCAGTTAAATAGATACGGACACTGCTCAAGAATGTAAGTGAGAGATACCAACAATACAGATTAAGCCAGTGGTGTAGATCCAGATCCTCCCGTAAGTCAGTGTCGCCTGATCCTGCTCCGTGTTATAAACATCAACACAGTTAAACAGATACGATCACTGTCCAAGAATGTTTCACAAAATAAACGAAGTGAGAGATACCAACAATAAAGATTAAGCCAGTGGTATAGACCCAGATCCTCCTGCAAGTCATTGTCGCCTGATCTTGCTACGCGCTATATTACATCAACACAGAAACACTCAGTTAAATAGATACGGACACTGTCCAAAAATGTTTCACAAAATAAACGCAGTGAGAGATATCAACCATAAAGCTTAAGCAAGTAGTATAGATTGAGCGAATAAGAGAAGCCTGATCTGGCCCTTCACTTGTAAACAATACAGAGGAACTGACTTTGATAGATACAGACACGGTGTAGCGTGAGAAAAGGCAGACCGTGAAATCTGTCAGACCTTACATTTCTCACAGTACGCTCGTAAACATTTTAAGGCGTGAAAATCTTAAGACGGGTCGATTTAATGCGATTTAGATTTGTATTTTTCGACATCGTTCCATCTTCGCGATATTAACATTAATTATGTACATGCGTTCTTCTGTTTGAGCGAATGAAATAATGTAAAACTGAGCATTTTAAGCATTACATTGGGCTCCTTAGAAAAACCTTAAGACACGTCAAATAAATGTAAATGTAATTAATTTTTACATTAAAATAAGCGGGTATGGGGTGATTCATTGAATGGGGGTTTAATGTACGGAATCATGTTTGGCTCATGTCGTCCGTCGTGCCTTAGGTCGACGGGCGACAAAGCGACACGACGCACGACAAAGCGACACGACGGACGACAAAGCGACACGACGCACGACAAAGCGACACGACGGACGACAAAACGACACGACGGAATGTCGTTATGTCGTGTCACTTTATCGCGATGTCGTGTCGCTTTGGCGTTCGTCGTCTGTTGACCGGTGTAGAAGTAGCTTTTTATCATAGACACCGTGACGGTGTATTTGGAAGTGTAGTAAATATCTTATGTTTGTTTCCTTCTCTTATGCCAAAATCACTTGCATTTCAATATATGAGTAGCCTGAATTATAATAAGTTCTTAATAAATCATCCAAGTTGTTCTCCATTTTAAGAAATGATGGCAGTCACATGTTCACCGTGTATGGATAAAAACATAATACTACACCGGTCGACGGACGACGCACGACAAAGCGACACGACGGACGACAAAGCGACACAACGGACGACAAAGCGACACGACATCGCGACATTCCACGGACGACGCACGACATAACGATGCGTCCGTCGTGTCGCTTTGTCGTCCGTCGTGTCGCTTTGTCGTGCGTCGTGTCGCTTTATCGTGCGTCGTGTCGCTTTGTCGTGTCGCTTTGTCGTGCGTCGTGTCGCTTTGTCGCGCGTCGACCTAAGGCACGACGGACGACGGACGACATGAGCCAAACAGGATTCCGTATTAATGTCCTTTTATAACAATTTTTCATATCACGGCGGCCAGTTCACCTACTAATATATTTCTTGGCTTTCTCACACCAGTACTTAATACAACTTTCTTTCCAATCAATTTGCTGCTTTTCCACATAGACGGATATCCCATTAGTGGAAGACGAATGACGCTTGTCACAATGACTTTTTTCAAACGTCGGAAAGAAAGTTGGCCGAGATTTGAACTCGCAACCCCTGGATTGACAGCCCGCGTCGATGATTATATATAAATACAAATGCTTATCTATCCCCTCAAAAGCAGATTCCCGTTATAATCACACTCCTCACATAACTCCATTATTTAATAAGTGTAGGCAAGAAGAATGCAGTAGATGAGAGACAAACATATGTCCACTTTCACTAAAAGAAGTTGAATGTGTCCAGCCGAGGCGCTCTAAACAGTTCTCATAGCTATCGTATACACATAGGAAGTGCACTATATATATGTATGGAGAACTATGCAATAACACAGGTGTATATGCAACTGCATATCCCTACACGGTACAAAGTACAACACAGAATATAACATAAATGTACATAACATGGGAGTTCGCTTATCAAATTGACAATATAAGTTATATAATGTACATACTTGACAACGTTACATCCATGCGTCATGAAAAAACTATGCAACCACATTAAAAAAACATGTAATTTTTCCCCTAAAGAATTCGTTCCTTATTTGGGTCCAAACCAAACAATGCTCGAACGTATTCCTCTCCATGTAGAAAGTTAATAATCTCAGATACAGTAAAATCGAATTCTCGATTAATGCATTCTTCGAAAAGGATCTTCCAAGTCTGCACACAGTTACAATGAACTAAAATATGCTCTGTTATACAACATGTTATGTCAGTTATTCCACACCTAGAACAAGTCGAGTCTGTGGAAGATAGAAAGGCTATCATCTGAGCCACCGAAAAGCAGTCAGGTAGCATACTTTGTTTGTGTTTAGCTAAATTCCATACAGGACTCACAGAGAACTGCTTCTGTCTTTATCTATATAGCTCAAATTCTGGAGCAGTAGTTCTCTCATTCCATGCGTTAACAAAATAACTTGATATTCTAGTGTTTATATATCTATTCCAAAATGCACTTTGAAGGAAATCTGCCATGTTAAACATAATCTTGCAAAACATAAAACAGGTCATTTTTTCGTAACAGATTAATATCGTCTGAACTAAAACTAATATCTAAATAACTATTATAAGATGAATACAGACGCAAGAGGAAAATTTGTGTTGTCGCACAGTCCCTCTCAGGGCGAAACAGTTGACCAATCAAGGTAAGTTTTCTCTTTTCAATTTCAGCTTGAATCGGTAACGCACATATAATAAAGAGGGCAGCATCTGTCCTTGACCTAATATGTAATCCCTGCATTTGTTTCAGACATACTCGATGTGATCGTTGTGATCGGTCTTAAGTCAAACTGTCCCGCCTAGCGAGCGACTGTGTCATCCAAAAAGAGCTCTGGGGATAACTTTAGATTCTCAAATTCTCTAACATGTCAAAGGATTTAATCCATGCCTGTGTAAACCCTCCTTAATTTACCCCAACAAATGTACAACGTAACTTTCTTTCAATGTGTTTTACAGACATAGTAGAATTTGAGTATTTGCTACAGATTTAACCTAAATGTGCACATACTCCTCCTTTTCTGGAATGTCCTGAAACCCAACAGACCAAGCACGAGAACAAAGTGAATATGACCGTTTAGACTCATTAAATGTTACAACGGCACACTTACCAGCATTGTACTGGTACCGCGACAGACATGAATACTGGTAGAAAATATTAATAAAGCTTTACTAGATAAAGAGAGAATGGTCGTGTGCAAATGACGGGGCACACAAATTAATCCCTTCAGCTTGAAACCCTAAATTGCTGTTTACTAGCTGTTATAAGGGAATTCAATGTAAACCAAATTTTTAAATGGTATACTGTATACCATTTTGTCGAACGTCAGAATGTATGTTGACCCAACTTTGGTTCGAACTCTCAACCACTAGATTGACAGCATGCCTCGCAACCGAATAACCTATCAGGGCACGGCTAAAATACGTTCGATTTTATATAGGAAACCGAACGCCGACATGGAATATATAGCTTGGCCATCTATGTCTGATTATATATTTCAACCCGAACGCCGACCTATAAAATCAAGCTCGCCCATCAGTGATCGAATATATATAGCAAAATGAATGCCGACCTGGAACATCTAGCTCGGCCATTGTCTATCGATATTATATAGTAAATCGAACGCCGACCCGGAATATCTAGCTCGGCGACCAGTTCACATATTCACTCGGTCTTTTGATATTGACCGATATCCCAGTATTGGAAAACGAATGCCAATTGTCACAGTAACTTTTGTCGAACGTCGGAAATAATGTTGACCGAGCTTGGTTTCAAACTTACTAGATTGTCCGTCTTCATAGCTTCATACTAACCTACCGGGGCTGGGTTACTATACAAACGTTTTTTAGCATTTAGGCCTCCGGCCCAAAATATGTACGAATTTCAATATCAATTTGAGCGCTGACCTGGTACATAAAGCTCGCCCATTATTGTTCAAATTCAGCGGAAATAATGTTGACCTAGCTGGGATTAGAGCTCACAACCACTGGATTGACATTACAGCCCGGTAGTGTCACTTCACGGGAATGGGGAATGGAAATTGACTGCGTTCGGTCTTTGTGGAACGCTCTAGCCGCGAGAACAGCCGTTACAGCAAGCCCAAGACAAAGATCACACAATTCAGAACATAAATACGTGTATATTTATTCATCAATGCACATGAAATTGAAATAACTGAAATAATATTAGTTAACGCCATGACATTACTTATTTAATCCTATACATGAGGATGATTGTGTCGTAACAAGTTTTCGTATACTTTGAAAAATTAATATCTCGCGAGACCGTTTGTCGACCGTAATGTTTCGTAGGTAGTAGAAAAAAATAGTCATTGATTGAAACCTATTACAACATAATTGTCCGGATATCCTATGCCTATGTATTTAAAAACAGACAGAAAGTCACTTGGTATAACTTTGTATAGTAGGTCTTCCAAAGGGAAGAAAGTCAGTAAAACACTTTATGTCATCAATTCTCTTTAATTATCGAATTTTCTGATGTATACAAAGTGATTTGCCCTGCCTCTTGGTGACCATGGTTTTGTTTTACCATGACTGGCAGGAATCTCAAAGAGGGTCATCCAGGGAACATTTCTACAAAAGTATTCAAACATCTGCCCAACACATTGCCAGACACGTTGGGAGAAGATTGTTCAAGCTTCCACTGTAGCCACATAGGGAAAAACAGACCCGCCCGGGAGGAGGGGTGTGGGGGGTGGGTGGGTGGGTGGGTACGGGGGGGGGGGGGGGGCATGTTTTTTTACTCATCAACATAGCTTGAAGAAATCTAAAGAATGTCACCCAAAAAAACATTTCTACAAATAATTTTGAAACTCGGCCAGACACTTTGGAGGGAGAATATTTGTAAAGTTTCCACTATAGCCATATACTGCAAAAAAGTCCCACTCCTGGCGGCTAATCAACATGGCTTGAAGAATCTGATAGAGGGTCACCCAAGGAACATTTCTACAAAATATATTCGAAAATCGGCCTTACGCTTTCAGGAGATATTTTTTAAGTTTCCACTATAGCCATATATGTCGCAAAAAAGCCCCGCCCCCTGGTGGCCATGGAATTTTACAACTACAACAACTCAACTCAACTCAAATAATTTTATTAGGCAAGTCGGCACTAAAAGTGCCATTGGCCATACACAATACATACAAAATGGTTAAAC
This sequence comes from Serripes groenlandicus, assembly GCA_031761405.1. Taxonomy (NCBI): domain Eukaryota; kingdom Metazoa; phylum Mollusca; class Bivalvia; order Cardiida; family Cardiidae; genus Serripes; species Serripes groenlandicus. Next base: position 19,702,215 of record JASEVX010000014.1, read on the forward strand.
ATGCAAAAAACATGACTACAAAATATAATCACTATTCATATATCATTATAACATCATTATTAATAGTATAAGGTTTTTCTGTGGTTATGATTCAAATAGCAGGTATCGATATAAGATCCCTCCTCCTATTTGAAGCTTTTTTAATAAATCTAGCAAGATTACTTTGCAAACTTCTATTTTGAGTTGACATTAATCGCGAAAAATTAAACAATGTCGGAAAAGACGGTTTAAAATACTTTATTCTTATATCTCTTAATGAAGGACATGTCAAGACAAAATGATATTCACTTTCCAATGAAAGTGTGTTGCATAATTCCCAGTATCTTTCCTTTTTCGCAATATTTATATATCTACCAATTTCAATAGCTAGCTTATGATCCGATATACGTATTTTTGTTAAACAAATTCTTAATCTATCATTTTTGATATTTTCTAGGTAGGATTCGAATTCAAAAGTCGTTTTAAAATCTTTATAGTAATTTAGTTTAGATGAACTATTGATGTTTGAAAACCACTTTTGAATAAATTGATCCCTCATACGGTTCTTAATTATTGGGAAATAATTGCAGTCTCGATCAAAATGTGTCCAAACAAAAGATGATCCCAAATCTTATAATTGCTGTTTAATTCTATAAACCCAGCTTGTTTTTAAATTTAAAAGATGGACACTACTGTCGTTATATACATCGTTTAAACTTGTTATTGATGAACTTTTCACTTTAAGCCAGTATTTAAGTAATTTTTCCAGGCATATGATAGAAAGGGGGAATCGACCGAGTTCACCTAAAACAGCATTATTGGAACTTCGTTTACGGACTCCTAAAATTAGTTTGCAAAATCTGATATGAAGACTATCTACATCTTTGTACTTGTATATCCCCCATACCTCGGCCCCATACAGAATAATAGGTGTAACCAATTTATCAAATAATGATAGCTTTGTTTTAATGTCCATGGGTACACGTTTGAATATTGATAATAAGCTATACATGGCCGTCATTGCTTGGTCATGTAGACTCTTAACAGTTAATGAAAAGTTACCGGTTCTATACAACCTAACTCCTAAATAACAAAAATTATCAATTAAATCTAGACGTTCGCCATTTATGGACCATTCCAAATCATTGTGGCTAAGACGCTTCTCAAACATGCAACTTTTAGTTTTGTTAACGTTGATTTTAAGACCCCATTTCCGCGAATACTCATGGATATTATCCAATTGTAACTGCAGGCTTATACTATCCGTTGAAAACACCGCAATATCATCGGCGAACAAGAGCAGGTATAATGTTAGTAGATTTAAGTCGTTTACAGTTAGATTATCAATTTCATTACTGTTGTTTATATCGTTTATAAATAATAAAAACAATATTGGTGACATATGCTCACCTTGTTTCAAACCTAGCATTATATCTAAAATATACGAATAATGACTATCTGAATGAGTTTTTATGCAAGCTGAAGCTATAAATACTTTTTAAAACAGTTACAAACTTTGAACTTACACCAAGTTGTATTAATTTAAGCCAAAGCGCGTCCCTGTTTATGGTATCGAAACATTTTTCATAGTCAATGAAGGCACAATTTTTTTTTTCTTAGCAATCATCTTTTGATTTATAGCATGTAAAATAAAAAGGCAATCGATGCTCTTCCATCTCTAAACCCGAACTGGGAGTTATCATATATGTTTTCCCGCTCACACCATGTATTTAGGCGATTACGCAAACATAGTGAGAAGATTTTGGGGTTTATGCTGACTGTTTGAGCCATTATCATTAACATTAATCGTTTTACCAAAACATTTCGTGCATGTATTATGAACTAATGTCGAAAAGCTTTTAATACATTGATTAATCACAATATCACTGCTCTCTAATTGCATAACAATGTTTTCAATGGAATCTATGTTAGAATTCAGCTCTTGTATAAATAGCTCTATTACAGTCATTCCAAATGATTTTATCAAAAGTACTTCTTTCTTTTTGTTTCATGTTAAATTCAGCACATATTATTAATTTAAAAGATAGAGAACAATGGTCCGAAAATTCATTTAAATCTAATATTTCAAACTCTTTAATGTTTTCAAAGTTGGACCATTTAGTTATGATATAATCGACGATACTTTTACCAACTACCTCTCTACTAAGAGAAAAGCATGTACAATAACCATTCTCTAATCTGCCGTTAACTATAAGCAAGTCGTGCTGTTTACAAAGTGTTAATAACTTCTTTCCAAAGTTATTAACATGCAAATCGGACGACTTTCTTAACTTGAAAGAATCGGGTGTTTGTAATACTGGTAAATCGACAAATCGCTGCATGTCCAGATTCTCTACACAATCTGATTCTGCACCGACACGGCTGTTAAAATCCCCCTTGAGAAACACTTCACCATGATTACTAAAATGTAATATATCGTCGCTTATGTCATCAAAGAAATCATATTCATACAGATCAGAATTAACATTTTTGTACACTGTTGAGTTTTCTGGTGGAATGTATAACAAACAGATAAACACATCATTTTTGTCTTCTGAATTGTTTCCCTTTAATTTAATCCATAGTTTTCCCCTTCTGTCAGTTTTAATTAATTCAATTCTGTTTTCTAACCAGTGTTTATAATAGACTATTAGCCCACCGCTGTCACGCTTCGCCTTTGTATTCCATGTCGGACGTGGACACACGAGGGCCTTGAAACCGTTAATACTCACATCACGTGACTTAGCATTCCACGTTTCTGTAAATAATAAAAGGTCATATCCATTGATTACATCTAAAAATGAGCTATCATGTAGCTTATTCGTAATACCATTAACATTGAGAATTGTTTTGAATTTGAAATTTTGAATTAGACTATCAGCGCATAAACTTGCAATTGAAACTGGACGATTCGAAAATATTGATAGAGCGAACAGAATTTGTAAACTTTGTAATTCAATGCAGATTGAAACAGAATATCACTTCCTATGCATTTGTCCGAAATTCAATGATTTAAGAAAAAGACTCCTTTCTATAACCTGGCCAACTGTTACCCAATTTACCAATATACTGGCATCAAAAAGAAGAAAGACGCAAGTCAATACGGCAAAATTTATTAAAGAAGCTTTGGAAATGAGATATTTAAGTTTAGAAAATATAGTCTAATTATTTTAAAAATGTATTACTTTTTCAGCAATATAATATATGTATATATTTTGTCTAATGTATGTATAGAATGTAAATATTTATCATTGTCATATATTCATGTATCTATTGTTTATGGCCAATGTCATGTGTATTTGCCGAATGCCTAATAAAATTGAGTTGAATTGAAAAAAAAAAAAAAAAAAAAAACATTCCACTGGACAAGCGATATATACCAACTGCCATTGTCCTAGTTACTTGTTGTACGCTGATCAATACTTTCCGCCGTCATCATCACACCATTCACATAGAGCTTATCATAGGATAGTACGGCTCTTTTTTCCCTTGTCGCGAGCTTTTTTGAATTCCGGGTGCAATATCTTGCGCCGTTCCTCTATCTCCTTCGGGAATTGGTCACTAATCCTATATTGAATATTGGACAATTTATCGAATGATCCTCGTTTTATTCTAACTTTGTCTTGAACAAAATTGCATTTAACAATAATTGGTCTTAATTTCTGGGGTTTGTATGGGCTAAACCTATGAGTGCGGTCGATTTTGATTGACTGGGCATCTTCTACATTCAGTACAGATTCACATAAGTCCTTTATTGTCTTCTCACAATCTTCTTCTTTCCTCTGATCGTTGGAGGTACATTCTGGGATGCCGTGGAAAAGAAGATTGTCCCGCATAGATCGTGACTGTAGGTCCAAAATATTATCATTCAGGTTAACATGACATGAATGAATCTGATATGAAATAGCAAGTACAAGGTGCAGAACATGATCAGGGTCCAATTCCACCAACATTACTTAGGGTTAAGTACTACTTATTAAATACTTAGAAGGATATTTCATAATTTGTGTTCCTCTAGTATTTTGTAACACATGAATGGTCGAATATATTTAAATACATGACTGAGTTGACATTAAAAGTCACCTTGTTGACTTACAATACTTGTTAAGAAATGAAATATGTTGGGCTTTTTATCAAGAAAACAAAAATGATGAAAAAAGCTCTTAAGTTTTGAAGTATTACTTAGCGCTAAGTATCGTTGGTGGAATTGGAGCCAGACTGTATTGATATGAAGGTTAATCTTGGCCTGAATATTGCACGAGGGATATTCTAATATATAGGGACACATGTGCGGGTTAAATGTATTTGTTATGCTCTTTTGTTTGTAAATACACATTCACATACATGTGTTAATATATTATGTCACATTTTGTTAAAGTTTGTGGGTATATATATCAATGCCCTACAGATCCTAATTCTTAAATAATTGTGAGAACATTGTGAGTATAGATGATAAAGTAATTAACTCTTTCGGCGCCGTATTTCTAAATCCAACTCTTCTATCTTCTATTTCTTATTTTACATTGCTTGTATACTTTGGGAAAGATTGTAAAGTATAACAGATTGAAATAGAGCCCGGCATACAGATGTAATAGCTCGTCCCATTTTACTAAGTGTCTATACACCCAACAATATATTTTCGGCAGGAAAGATGTATAACCCTGTCGTGTAATTTTCTTCTTAGAAACAAAAAATATTTTCTTATGATTATCACCATCAAAGATTAAAGTGTACGTTAACGCAGCACTGGACAAGGTGTCCTAGAACCAACTGTGAGAACTGACCTAGAATATGAACATAGGAAAAGGGACCAAGTGACTGACTGAAACTATAAATATTGATAAAGGGACCAAATGTCCCAGAGCTGACTGAGTATGTACATAAGAAAATGGACCAAGTTTCCAACTGACTGACTGAATATAGAGGAAGAGATCAAGTGTCCCAAAACCTACTATAATTTTGAGTAAGCTGTAGGGACCAGGTTTCCCAGAACCGACTAAGCGTATAAGGGAAGGGACCAGGTGTCCCAGAACTGACTGTAAGTATGAACATATGAGAAAGTGACGGTCCAAGTGTCCCAGAACCGACTGCGGCTTTGAGTATATGGTAGGGGCCAGATGTTCAAAAACCGTCTGTGAGTTATAAGGGATGGAACAAGGTTTCCAAGAACTGACTGCGACTGTGAGTTCATGTCCCAGAACCGACTATGAGTATGAGAATATAGAAGGGACCAGGTGTCCCAGAACCGATTTTGAACTTGAGTATACGTAAGGACCAAGTGTCCAATTACTGACTGACTATGAGTATAGAGAAAGGGACCAGGTATCCTAGAACTGCCTGTGATAGTGAGTATATAGAAGGGACCAGATGTCCCAGAACTGACTGACTATGAGTATAGGGGAGGGACCAGGTGTCACAGTACAGACTGTGACTATGAGTATAGGGGAGGGATTATATGTCCTAGAACCCACTGTGAATATGAACATAGGGGAAAGGACAAGGTGTTACAGAACAGATTGTGAGTATGAGTATATGGGAAGGGCAAAGTGTCCCAGAACCGACTGACTGAGTATAGTGGAGATAAAAGGTGTACTATAACTGACTGTGACTATGAGTATAGGGGAGGGATCAGATGTCCCAGAACCCACTGTGAGTATGAACATAGGAGAAGGTACCATATGTCCCAGAACATATTTTGAGTATGAGTATATGGGAAGTGCAGTGTTTCCCAGAACTGACTGATTATGAACATACAGAGATGGACAAATGATTTTTTTTAGCAAATTTACTTGAATGATATAACCTGAGACGATAACTTAAAACAACATAGGTACACTATTGGATGAAAGAATAACTACTATTGATCAAAGTGCCACCTGCGATACCATCGTCCAATACATTCTCATCAAAGAACATCACAGTTAGAACAGAGTCTCCAATGTCGGTCTGAGATGGGTCGATTCTTACGTATGACGCTGCTCTGTGTAGAAATGATGACACGTGTGAGAGATGAAAATGATGGTGAATGCCCTCATGTGGATAACATTTCGGTCTCACACCTCTGTACTTTCTCCTAAATGAATGTTTATATATAATTCAGTTACAAGAGAGAACTACAGGATTGAAATAGCTTGGATAGTCAATTTAAGGTCCGAAAAGATGTTCATAGACATTTTATAAATTTCGGACGGATAGATGGACACCACAAACTAACAGAAAGAGGCTTAAATTTGTCCAACAGTGTACCTAAGTTTGAGCCTTCCGGACACTCAAACCTACAGCCAGGGCTAGCCAATATATGCTATATATATATAAAATATATCATAACTAACAATTATAAAACCTTTCTTGAAACAACTTGTTTTGTGTAGAAACTAATACTGTAGATGGATTGATTTGACTAAGTAAATATATTCATAGAAGGCGTCTAGACCCCCTACCCCAGCACTACTATGAACACCTGTTGAATTGTATATACATATGAATTCCATGTCTTTCGTTTTTTTTTTACTTATGTAAAATTATAAAATAGATTGATTGATTGAGGAATGAAGAGATGGGCAGGAATGTCAATGTAGGTGTTAGACCATTAACCCCAATTTCATGTAAGCAGTACAAATGTAATGTTGAGTTATAGTGGGTAGGTAATATCACCTGTCTTTTTGTTACAGTAATCATTAATTAATTAATTAACTAATTAATTAGTTGATTGACAACTAGTCAAGGTAAGTCACAGGTGTATTCATGCCGTAGGTAATATCACCTGTTTTTTCGTTACATTAATTATTTATTAATTAATTAAAAAAGTTATTGTGACAAGCGTCATTCGTCTTCCACTGATGGGATATTAGTCTATGTGGAAAAGCAGCAAATCCATTGGAAAGAAAGTTGTATTAAGTACTGGTGTGAGAAAGACAAGAAACATATCAGTAGGTGAACTGGCCGCCGTGATATGACTGAACAATTGTTGAAAACGAGGTTAAACCCCCATTCAATGAATCACCCCATACCCGCTTATTTTAATGTAAAAAGTAATTACATTTACATTTATAAGGAGCCTAATGTAATGCCTAAAATGCTCAGTTTTACATTATTTCAGTTCGCTCAAACAGAAGAACGCATGTAAATAATTAATGTTAATATCACGGAGATGGAACGATGTCGAAAAATACAAATCTAAATCGCATTAAATCAACCCGTCTTAAGATTTTCACGCCTGAACATTTTCACGACAGTACTGTGAGAAATGTAAGGTCTGATCAATTTCACAGTCTGCCTTTTCTCACGCTACACCGGCTTCCATAAGTGATAGGGTATGCACGACTAAATTTGTGAAATTGAAGTCTGAGTCGAAAAGCCGATCATTATGTCTAGAACATCCAAACAAATGAGACATAGCATGTAACATTGCCCGTGGACTTATATATCCCGTGGATATAGAAATTATATATATTTTTTTGACAATTGCTCGATTTCTCACAATATTTCAAAATCTTTCATTACTATCAAGTAAATGATTTACACCTTTGAAGACGCATTTCGACGCATTTGCTGCAGACTGCATTGAAAAAGAAATCGGGACAAACGCATAAAGTGCCTATCGGAGCAATGATTTCAATGATTTCAATACTTATAGATATTTGCGTGTATGCGGGAAAGGGTTAATCTCATATACAGTTTTCCAACATACATGTTGACACTTTTTATGAACAGACGGCGATGTACGCGTCTTGATTTGACTAAAACATATAGGGTAAAGGTGGTGTTTTTTTAATGAAAAGTATTGAACGATGTAAAATCCGTAAATCAGAAAGTTTTTCGTCACAGTTTTGTTTTTTAAAACCGTTTTTATCGCGTTCTAAAAAATAAACGCTGAGACGGAATGAAGGTATGGAAAAGCACTTGACTAGCCACTTAAACTCTCGAAACATCTTACTAAGGACCCTTTTATTTAATCATTCGACGTTATTAGTTATTAGTACTTTAGTTTGTATGGTGTTTTACCCCGTTTCCACAATTATTCGGTTATATCACGGCGTTTCCTGGGTTAGTTACTATTGTCCCTCGTTGGGTTTTGATTAAGGCCAAAACAAATTTCTATGTGTGTGTCTCTCTCTCCCACAAGCTCATTTATTTTAGAATGGTAATACTTCTCACGAATGACCTCCCGGGGCTCCTAGATGATGCATCATGTGCTAGAACCAGGTAAGTTTGTGGGTTCGGAGGAGAGTTATTATCCGTTTTATTTTATTGTTCAAGGTTCAAAAAGTTGGCACTGTTGTGGGGCTTAAATATGGAACCATTTTGATTGCAATGAAAAAGGACATGTTGTAAGTATATTAATACAATTATTGAGAAAAGACCTTTGATTAGGACACATTTGTAAATGTACCTGTTTTATACCAGGAAAAACATGTTTTGCCTAATATGGCTTTGGTGAAAGCTATGTTCTCCTCTGAAAGTGTCTCGCCGTTTTCTAAATCATTTATTTTGAAGACAGGCTCCTAGGGTGACCCTCTATCAGATTCCATTAGGCCATGTTCATTGGTTGAAAACATGGCCTTCAGGAACGGGAATGTTCTGCCTTATAAAACAGGGATGGGATGATCCCACAGGTTTTAAATGTGGTTCAAGTCAGGAGACTTTTAACACCATGGCAGAAGGCCAACTGAAGACAAACACCAGTTTTCGTATCTTCTCTGTCACTAGAACTGGCAGCAGAATTGTTCTTAAAGATGTCTTGAGTAACTGTCTGAATGATATCTTTCAACTGTGAATCCTTTTGACACAACTTTGCTAATTTAGCCTCATTTGACTCTCCAAAGATGTTGTACATGGGATTTGTCATGATGTTGACCATACTTCTATCAAATGCCCCTTCAAACACAGGCTTAACATGGTCAGTTAGCGTAGTGGTATCTGTGTCAGAGCCACCTTTCCGATGTTGATGTGCTGAAAATAATAAAAGCAAATTTCTTGATGGTAACTCATATTGATTTCATTTTAGATCAGTATAGTATAACAGAGTGAATGCTTTTCCATTTTTTTTAATTACTGCTAAGATTTTAAAACATTGTGGCAAAAGGAGAAATTGTCTATTTCGAGCCATTTCTCCTTTAGTCACAATGTTTTCAAGAGTCGTCTGCTGTAGATGCGTCAGAATGTGTCTGCATGGAGGAAAGGATTAATTAATGAGTCAAGTCTGTTAGCATTTTCATGTAATTATGGATCTGCATTTTCTTCAAACCATTTCCCTGATATACATATATAGAAGCTCAGAACAAGCAATTTCTCCATTTGTCACAATGTTTTTAAAAAAATTCTGAAATTATACCATCATTTGTTGAGAACTTCCATGTTTCTGAAGTCATCTGCCATAATCTTTCTGCTTGTGGGAAAGAGTTTAGTGAATTGATTTACATTATCCAAATGGGAATGGGTTGGATGTTCTTTATGACTCATCACAAAAAAATAATTGTATTTTGTTTATATTTAGTTCTAGATCATGCCACGAATAAACAAAAGGAAGCCGCAGTTTGGTTATCGTTCCAAGTACCATTATAAGAGGCAAGATGCAGATGAATCAGCAGAGGGTGTTGTCCATCATGTACCAGAACGTGAGTACCTCTCTTTAAGTACAAAGGATGTTTCATCACATACAATGGATGAATGTGATCGGATTACGGTTGAATTAAACAGTGACCATCATTATGCTAGGGTTGAAGATGAAATTCAACTACCAAGTGACCCACTCTTACAATCAGACTGTTTACATGCATATGTTTCAAGGGGGCCAGAACATAATTTCAAAAGTTTCAGCAATCATGCCCATGTTGAGGTTGATATGGAAGAAGTGACAGTGTCCAGCACATCATTTAAAAAACTAGCTGCAGATGTCAAAATATTATGTTATAGTAAAAAGTACCCTGTAAGGGAATTAACAAATAAAATATGTATTCTCAGCTTCTATGACAGTGATACTACAGCATTGAAACTTTCTATTGAGATTGACAACAGTTTCAACTGTAATATAAGTGTCCATAGACGAATGTTGGCTAAGACACATAGAATTTGGGATGGACTGCCGTTATTTTTGACAGTGTGGAAATAGTAGTTGCATTAATAGATAGAATGGAACGTTTTCATGTGTGTGGGGGTAATTTTGAATCTGAATATTCTGATCTAGTTCCCATCGGCAGTGCCTTGTCAAACAGAAACGAAGTTGGAATTACTGCTGACAGGGAAGGTGACTTTGGAGCACTTACATCATCAGGTAAATCATATTCTTCAACAATTAGATCGACTCATTGTACTTTGCTGACTGATCAAGCCATAAAATGTAAACATTGTGCGAACAATGGATATGCTTTGTAAAAAAGGATGAACCGTGTTAAAGAAAGGACCAACTCAGGAAGAGTTTTTAACCATACACCATTTAAACATTCCGACATGACCAGAAATGAGCTGTGCCCAAAACTTAATGAACAAAAGACAGAGTTAGACAGTATAAGACACAAAGTACTGCAGCTGAGACGAGAATATGACCGAGAAATCCGTACAAAAGGTGTATCTGTTAAAGATAATGAAAATCAGGAATTCTCTGACCTAATGGCAGCTTGTACTCCTGATTTTCATCATTCTTTTCCAGACAGCACGAGCAGACAGCGACTTTTCTGGGAACAGCAACTGCTACACAGCCAGAAGAAGGATAAACGTCGAATGCGTTGGCATCCTATGATAATAAGATGGTGTCTCTATATTAGACACAAATCAGAAAAAAGCGTATGAAGCTATTAAAGACTCAGGATTTATTAATCTGCCATCTACAAGAACATTATTTGATTATAGCCATTTCCTACGGAATGAACTTGGGTTTCAGGCAGATGTTTTCAAGTTGGCACATTCTGAGGCCCATAAATATGGTCTTTTCGAGGAAAAGTGGCGTTCAAATGTGGGTCTTTTATTTGATGAAATCAAAATAAAAGAAGATCTTGTGTACGATAAATGCACCGGTGAACTTATTGGCTACTGTAATTTGGGGGATATAGGCAACCAAATGATTCAATGGGAACAGCAATGTAGCAATCAAAAGCAAGAGCTCGCAAAATACATGTTGGTGGTAATGCTAAGAAATGTCTGCAGTAGTCTGTGTTTCCCACTATGTGCCTTTGCCGAGAAAAGCATCACTGCAGATATTCTTTATCCCATTTTGTGGCAAATTGTTGGGGCTGTTCAAATTCAATTGAAACTTAGGGTATTATTCTTTACTTGTGATGGAGCTAGCCCAAACAGGAAATTTTTTAATATGCATCAGGTAGGTCAAGATGAAGTTGTTTACAGGTCGGTTAATCCTTTTGACATTAGCAAATTATTAATTATTTTGTCTCTGATGTACCACATTTGTTAAAAACTTTACGTAACAATTTATCAAACTCGTACTCTCACACCAGATCAAGATATCTTTGGAAGAATGGGAAAGATCTATCCTGGCTCCATATTGTAAGAATGTTTGAAGAACACTGTGAATTGAAGCTGTATAACCCCTGCCCTAAACTAACAAGAAAACACATAGACCTTGTTTCCTTCAGTTATATGAAGGTAAATTTGGCAGCTCAAGTTTTAAGTGATTCTGTTGCAAATTCAATTGAAATGCTATATGGACCAGAAACGTCAGAAACTGTATATTTTTTGAGATTGTTCAATAAATTTTTTGACTGTTTAAATGTAAGAAGTATGTGGGAAGGTCGTAACAAACGCAATGACAATTTAGCACCATATTTGACTCAAAGTGATCCAAGGCTAACATTCCTTACAAATGATTTGATGAATTATTTGAATGATTGGGAGCAAGAAATTGAAAATAGACCTGGCAATTTCAGTAAATCACAAAAATCAGGTATGAAACTAAGCTACCAGACCATTACAGGGTTGAAAATATCTGCAAAATCAATAAGTGAATGTGTTAAAATACTGCTTCAGGACGGTGCAAAATATGTGTTAACCCATTGCTTTAACCAAGACCCTCTAGAGCAACATTTTGGACACTTTAGACACAAGAGTGGTGCAAATAATAATCCCTCAGGATATGAGGTGAGAAACACTCTCACAACACTTCGAGCAGTCAATTCTCAGGCCATTGCACCTAGCCGTGGCAATATCAAGCGGGTACATATTGAGAAAGAAAATGTTGATCATTCAAAATTACCTAGGAGAAGATAAATTTTATACTTTTTAACCGTTTCCCTCATACAGACGCTTTCTGACAACTCACAACAGACAGATTTTTTAAAACATTGTGACAGAAGAAGAAATTGCTCAAAAGGAGCAAATTCTCCTTTTGCCAGAATGTTTTCCACATTTAGTCATAGGTATAAAACCATTCTTTTTTGACAAAATATGTTTAAAGTCGTCTGCTGTAGGATTGGTGTATGAGGGAAAGGGTTAAACATTCAATTTCTCCTTTTGCCACAATGTTTTCAACGTTTTTCAGTAATTATTCCTACAATTATAGAGATTTTCCATATTTTTGAGTAGACATTTTCAAAGTCTGAGTTTTGCTATAGATTTGTTGTATCTGGGAAAGGGTTTACACATGTTAGATCAATGTATTGAGATTTGCTGCAGAAATGTTGTATAAGGGAAAGTGTTTAACACTCAATTTCTCCTTTTGCCACAATATTTTCAATTTTTTTCAGTATTTATTCCTATTATTATAGAGATTTTCCATATATATTTGAGTCGACATTTTCAAAGTCTGTGTTCTGCTGCAGAATTGGTGTATGAGGGAAAGGGTTAAATACTCAATTTGTCCTTTTGCCACAATGTTTTCAACGTTTTTCAGTAATTATTCCTATTATTATAGAGATTTTCCATATAATTTATTTGAGTAGACATTTTCAAAGTCTGAGTTCTGTTATAGATTTGTTGTAGTGTCAAGGGATTAAGGGTTTACACATATTAGCTCAAATGTATTAAGATTTGCCTGCTGTAGAATTGTTGTATGAGGTAAATAGTTAAACATTCAATTTCTACTTTTGCCACAATGTTTTCAACGTTTTTCAGTAATTATTCCTACAATTATAGAGATTTTCCATATTTTTGAGTTGACATTTTCAATGTCTGAGTTCTGCTATAGATTTGTCATATGATGGAAAGGATCAACATATCTGAACCCAAATGTATTTAGGTTTGTCTGCTGTAAAATTGTTGCATGAGGTAAATGGTTAAACAATCAAATTCTCGTTTTGCCACAATGTTTTCAACTTTTTTCAGTAACTATTCCTACTGTTATAGACATTTTCCATATTTTTAGTAGATATTTTCAATGTCTTCAGTTATAGATTTGATGTGTGTGGGAAAGGGTTAACACATGTTAGCCAAAATGTATTTGGGCCACTCCATGGGAAAACCGGTGATAGTGACAGCATTTTCGATTTTGGGATTTTTACATGTTCATATAGTCCAACCTGTCTAGTTTTGCATGATATATATGTGGACTTCGTATGACACATATTGACGCCGTAATGGACGTCAATAATAGACGTGTGTTACTAATTGCTGAAATGACGTCGACGTCATTTTCATGATTTATGTTCGACGCTCAACCATTTACGTCATTTACAGCAAAGTTATCCTTAATTGCATCAAAATGGTTCGAGTACATTTTAAGTCATGCAGCGTATAACTTCACCTGTAAAACAGTACTACATGGAATGGTAGTGCACTTTAAATCACGGCGTTTTGAACAAGATGTTAGGGTCGTGCTGAAATAAAAGTACATGTATGACATGGTGTTGGTATTTCCTGTGCTGCGCGAACAATAATTATACGTATCAACATGATTATTTGAATGCCGTCGGGTGCATCGATTGCTTACAAACTTGGGAACAAATCCGGAAAATATATTCAATCTAGATCTACTATATCGAAGGAATTGAATGGCATATATTTAGATTCGGCTTTTTTTATAGTAATCGTTTAACGAGGACTTATTTCAAATGTATCAAATTTCCTCAAACCTGTGTGGTTTGAGATTGTAGCGACTTCATAAAGATCTGAGATCAGTGTCCGAGATCATGTCGGTGCACTACCAATTATCAATTGACAATAGTCAAACCAACTCTTTAGTACTCTTGGTTGTTTGGATAGTACTACGAAAGCTCCGGTCTGTCTGTGTTGTATAACTATAGTGTTGAATGACATTTAACAAATAACAACAACAAACTTGCATCACAATCAGAGTAGGCCTAGTTATATAAGTAATTTTAATTTAACAAATGATGATAATTGTTACCATTTTCTCTTATTTCAATTCAGATACGCAACATTCTGCTTTAATTTGTTATACTCAAACAACACTTGGTTCATTAGTGGAGGAAGACATGGCAGTTGGGATAAATAGATAACAACATGTTCAGGTGTGGTTTTGTCAAATAAAACATTCAGATCTGCATTATTCTGCATTCATGACAGCTGGTATAAATCGATAACAACATGTTCAGGTGTGTTTTTGTCAATTAAAATATTCATATCTGCAATAGTCTGCATTCGTGACAGCTGGGACAACACAAGTCGATGTGTCATGCAATACCAAACCAACCAATAGAGATTTTTAATCAATACCGATTTCATTTATATTTCATACTTAAGTTGGCTTTTAAAATTTCTTTCAAACTTACTCTCAGGAAGAATGTAAAACTGCTTGGACAAGGGCGACCTTGACCAGACTGAACAAATGCATAAGCTTATCAGGATTTCATTTGTCACAAATTCATGAAGATGATATTACCATATATATATAATATAGCATAACTCTACATCATGTCCTATGTCATGTACCATGTAACATCTTGATTTGGATGCAGAATAAATAACAACCACCAGGCAGATCTTTCATCATGTTGGCATCATGTAAAAGTGTACACCACCGCTGCAAGGCGGCTTTACATTGTATTGAAAAGAAATAAATACCCTTTACATTTACAGACAGTCAGTTGCCTAGAATGAATAATGGGTTGAATATTGCTAGAAAAACCTCATAGTAAAAACTACATGTTATCACCGTATAAACAGAAGTATCGTTGAAAGTGCAATTATCAAACCTGAATCACAGGATACAGCATAAACCAAACAACTGGTCAAGATCCTAGCTTTCATCAAACTGCGTTTTCTCCATGGTTTAAACAATATTTAGAATCATTGTTGCTTTATGAATTCATTAGATTACAACATAAACAGTTATTCCAGGATTCTTCTTGCCATCTTATACAAACCATTTTGATATAAGATCCATTTCTCCATGATCTCAATCTGAGAAAAGACTGGTCTATGCAATCGTGTAATTGGATTCAAACGTAAACTTCTCGAAAGCATTGATAACTATATCTCCAATGGTTGATGTTAAGATCATACTGAGATACGCGGATTGATCTAGATCTACACTGGTTTAATATGCCACGAACGTTTGTTTTTTATCTGGTCAAATAATTGAAAAACGAAACTGAAAATGTGATAAATTGGCTTGTAATGTATTGTACCGTATGTATTTTTCATTTATACATAATCCATGTACATGTATGTACGTCTATGCAAATTGAAACCCGATTGTTTATGGCTTTCACGAATGAAACCCGCCTCTTAAACAGATTATACATATTATATATCTTCTATTATAAATGCAGATTGATGTAGTACATGTAGAATGGAACAAACATATTTCCAGGTCAGCCTCCTGCAAGTGCAACACCGGTTGAGAAATTATTTCATGATCAATATTTTTTACAAATCACGTATTAAAGCATTAACGCAATATAGTACTAATAGCACCGTTTATCTGGAGTCGGTTTGTTGTGTACATAATAGATTGAGCTGTTTTCTACTGTCTATGATGTTTTCGACAAGTGTATATTAAGATCTACCTGCACATACATCACACATGAGCCAGGTGTATACTGTTTGTCAGAAGTATAACAAAGGGTTCTACATATACACCTAGATGCGGATTAAATTGTATGGATTTGCACGCTGATCTGTTTCTTTAACGCTCGCAAATGCATGAAGGTTTGTTTTCGTTAAGCAACGCTCAGTTATACATCTATTATTGAATAATAATGACACAAAACAATATGTTTTGTATCTGCAATTTCATCCGATTCACACGGTTTTATTTCATAGACTTTTGTTTTTCTATGACTTTAAGTTCAACACCTTATTGAGGGCTATATATTATATTTACTTTTCGCAGATGCAGATAAACTTTTTTCATACAGTCATGTATAACATCATAGCAGCGTTAAAATATATTCAGTATGTATTTAAATTGATAGTTGATGGCAATGAATAGGTATTATATACACACAAATGTCACATGATCAAACCAAAAAAAAAAAAATGCGTATGTGTCAATGGTAAAAACCATTTCAAGACAACCTCAGAAACATATTTTTAATTCTTAAACATAAATGGATCATTGAAAGGGGGAATATTCACACACTAAATAGTTAAACATATTGATAGACAAATATATCTGTTTACTAATCTTACACGCTCGTGTTTGTTGGATGTTTTGAATTAATAATAAAGTCTTCTAATAAATTGGGCAGATTAACCGGCAGTAACAGTATTATTATATATCGCTCTTCATTTCATCCCTCGATGAACATGATGTTTATAAACCAAATCAAACTCTGTGTAAACATGTCATTTTACTTCAGCGTCACTTACACACAAATGACGTCAAACTTTGAGTGATGATTACGTCATTTCTTATGCTATGTCACTATCACCGGTTTTCTCATGGAGCGGCCCATTTATATTTGTCTGCTGCAGAATTGCTGTATGAGGGAATGGGTTAAACACTCAATTTCTTCTTTTGCCACAATGTTTTCAACATTTTTCAGTAATTATTCCTACAATTAGATATTTTCCATATTTTTAGTAGATATTTTCAATGTCTTCAGCTATAGATTTGTCATATGATGGAAAGGATCAACATATCTTAGCCCAAATGTATTTAGATTTGTCTGCTGTAAAATTGTTGTATGAGGGAAAGGGTTAAACAATCAGATTCTCCTTTTGCCACAATGTTTTCAATTTTTTTCAGTAATTATTCCTACAATTATAGAGATTTTCCATATTTTTTAGTAGATATTTTCTATGTCTTCAGCTATAGATTGTTGTATATGGGAAAGGGTAAACACATGTTAGCCAAAATGTATTTATATTTTTCTGCTGCAGAATTGTTGGATGAGGGAAAGGGTTAAACACTCAATTTCTTCTTTTTCCACAATGTTTTCAACTTTTTTCAGGAATTAATCCTACAATTATAGAGATTTTCCAAATTTTTTAGTAGATATTTTCAATAGCCAAAATGTATTTATATTTCCAGAATTTTTGTATGAGGGAATGGGTTAAACACTCAATATCTTCTTTTGCCACAATGTTTTCAACATTTTTCAGTAATTATTCCTACACTTATAGTTATTTTCCATATTTTTAGTAGATATTTTCTATGTCTTCATCTATAGATTTGTTGAAGGTGGGAAAAGGGTTAACACATTTTAGCCCAAATGTTATTAGATTTGTCTGCTGTAAAATTGTTGCATGAGGGAAATGGTTAACCACTCAATTTCTCCTTTTGCCACAATGTTTTCAACTTTTTTCAGTAATTATTCCTACTATTATAGAGATTTTCTATATTTTTTAGTAGATATTTTCAATATCTTCAGCTATAGATTGTTGCATGTGGGAAAGGGTTAACACATGTTAGCCAAAATGTATTTATATTTTTCTGCTGCAGAATTGTTGGATGAGGGAAAGGGTTAAACATTCAATTTCTTCTTTTGCCACAATGTTTTTAACATTTTTCAGGAATTATTCCTACAATTATAGAGATTTTCCATATTTTTTAGTAGATATTTTCAATGTCTTCCGCTATAAATTTGTTGTTTGTGGGAAAGGGTTAACATATAAATTATAATATGTTAGCCCAAATGTATTTAGGTCTGCTGAAAATTTATTATGTGAGGGAAAATGCTGACCAATACTGACAGTTACTTTGGAGACTGATTGCATGCAATTATTTTGTATCGGGTATTGTTGAATGATTTGCTAAAGAAGAACTTTTTCCCCACCTATAAGGAATCTACAGCAGTTGCTTACAAAACTTGAAGGGAGGGGGGTATAAATGAAAGAATAGTTGTTGTATGGAGATGAATTTATTTTGGCAAATGGAGATTTGCTCATTATTAGCAATGTCTCATTTTGTCACAATTCTTTCAATGTTTAATAATCTATTGCAAATGTGTCTGGAAGTCGAAAAGGGTATAATTATAAACATTTCCTGGTAGATCCAAAACTTCAGATATGGAATGACTTGAGGAAATTGACCTGATTCTGAATCTATATTTCACCAGAGATCTAAGATTTCACCAGCATCTGCTGTAGGTTTTTTGTATGTGTGAAAATGTTATGTGAGTGTTGTTAAATCGATATTGTATTTTTGCTCTGTTTAGGATGATTTAGGATTAGGATTATTTGTAAATTATAACTGAAATATGTTGAAAGTGGTGTTCACAACAAATTATTTTTCTCATGATTTGTTTTCCATAAATAAAACTGAATTAATGTTTGAATTATAAAGAGAATTTTATGTAAAGTGATATTATTCTTCAGTATTTTTTTTTTATTTAAAGTGACAGTATTTGCCCTACTTTTCATTTTGCTTCTTTTGAGCAATTTTTCCATTGTCACAATGTTTTCACAAATTGACTGCTACAGATGCTTCAAAATATGTGAGAAAGTGCAATTTCTCCCGTTTACAATGTTTTTCAAAGCGTCACTGTAGGTTTTTTGTATGTTTGAAAATGTTATGTGAGTGTTAAATACTTTATTTTTGCTCTGTTTAGAATGGTTTAGGATTAGGATGATTTGTAAATTATAACGGAAATCTGTTGGAAGTGGTGTACACAACAATCTATTTTTATGATGTTTGAATTATAAAGAGAATTTTATTTAAAGTGATATTATTTGCCCTGCTTGCTTTCCTTTTTGCTTTCATAAAGATGAGATTTCACATGTTAAGACATTTTATGTAATTTATGAGTTCAGCAAATATAAGTTGCTTGAGTTGGAATGTGAGTTGTTTTACATGAAATGTTAAGCCTTTCATACATAAAACATGCAGCAGACTACTCTGAAAACATTGATTCATAATTATGGAAACACTATATAAATGATACATGTAGCACAATTATTGAAAAGTTTCTAAACAATTACCGGTAGGCAAAAGGAGAAATGTCTTGTCATGAGCAAATTCTCATTTTTCTGAAATAATTTAGAATATCATCTGCTGCAGAGAGGTCAGAAAGGGTCTGTATGTTGGGAAATTTGAACTACTTGTATAACAGCAATGTATTAATTACTTTAAAACATTTTAAAACAGTGTGGTAAAATGGGAAATTGCTAATTTTGACTAATTTCTTATTTTCCTCATATAAACCAGGCCAAAAAAAAAGAGTTAAAAGTTAAACAAGAGGGCCATGAGGCCCTGGAATCGCTCACCTGAGAATGGGCTATTTAAGACATAACTCTCTCATGCTCAAGCCAAACATGTGGCTTCCAGAGTGTTAACAATATTTCCCTTAAATTTGGTCTAGTGACCTAGTTTTTGACATGACATGACCCATATTCGAACTTGGCCTAGATATCACCAGGACAAACTTTCTGATAAAGTTTCAACATGCTCAAGTTTAAAATGCGGCTTCAAGAGTGTTAACGAGATTTTCCTTAAATTTGGCCTAGTGACCTAGTTTTTGACCCAACATGACTCATATTCGAACTTGGCCTAGCTATTACTTAGACAAATATTCTGACAAAGTTTCAACATGCTCAAGCCAAAAATGTGGCTTCCAGAGTGTTAACAAGATTTTCCTTCAATTTGGCCTAGTGACCTACTTTTTGACCGGACATGACCCATATTCGAACTTGGCCTAGATATCATCAAGACAAACTTTCCGACAAAGTTTCAACATGGTCAAGTTTAAAATGTGGCTTCCAGAGTGTTAACAAGATTTTCCTTCAATTCGGCCTAGTGACCTAGCTTTTGACCCGACATGACCTATTTTCGAACTTGGCCTAGATATCACCAAGACAAACATTCTGACAAAGTTTCAATATGCTCAATCCAAAAATGCGGCTTCAGGAGTGTTAACAAGATTTTCCTTAAATTTGACCTAGTGACCTAGCTTTTGACCCGACATAACCTAATTTCGAACTTGGCCTAGATATCACCAAGACAAACATTCTGACAAAGTTTCAACATGCTCAAGCCAAAAATGCGGCTTCAGGAGTGTTAACAAGATTTTCCTTAAATTTGACCTAGTGACCTAGATTTTGACCCCATATGACCCAGTTTCGAACTTGGCCTAGAGTTGATCGAGATATATGTTCTGATAAACTTTTATAAAGATTGGATGCAAAATGTTGCCTCTATTGAATTAACAAGCAAATGTTGACGACGGACGACGAACGACGAACGACGGACGACGGACGACGGACAAAAGGCAATCACAATAACTCACCTTGAGCACTACGTGCTCTGGTGAGCTAAAAACAGGTTTGATTCCAAAGAGACAGCGAACCGAATAGAATAAGAGTAAAATACAATGCTTTATATAAACGATGTTTTCAAAATGTTTTCACAACCCAATTGACATGTTTAAAGAATTTTCTTACAGCTGAGTAAACTACGGTGCTCACTATATTAAAGATATTATATGTTTTCAATCAAAAGATCAACACCCAATTTATATAATTACATGGTTAAAGAATCACAATAATCTTATGAAACAATTCTACATTCTTGTTGATTGTTGAAGACACTTTAGATCCATCCTGATGCGATTCATCTTCGGTATAAGAATCAAATAAAAAGTCCAAGTCAATGTCCTCGTCCCATGACAGAAAATCTGGGTCTCTTTGGTTAGCCATATTGCCACAATTTGAGAGTTAAACACATTCCTAGTTCATTTTCAAGAAAACTAATTAATAACTTATTTCAACCAAGGTGTTAAATGCAGTTAATCTGTCTTTGATTTAAATTAAACCCGATTTGTTTTAATTAAAAATAGAAAAGAGTGTACACTGAGATGTAACCGGTTACGGATGTAACCACAGACGCTGTGTATCCCGAAACCGGAAATCACGCTTAACGCGCACCTTCGAGACTTCGCCGAGTGAATTGACGAGATTACGTCATGTAGCATATCTGTGTTATTTTAGGTCTCTGCAATTATCAACCATGTTACGCTGTCTTGATATTAAGTTTGAGAAGTAAAGGTTACTCTTGTGTTAATCGTGGTATATCTCTTGTACAATAACTTTGTGTTTTCTAGATATATATTAGGGATAAACCTTTTGTCACCAGGATCAGAGTCAAAAAACGCCGTAAGAATGGCCAGTTTGTTTAATTGGGTTCATCAAAATTTACAGCGAATGTTAATGTTGCTGATGACATTCTCTCTACTACTAGTATGTTTCCTTCTAAAGACGGCACCTGTTAAACATCTCCCTGTCCTGCTACACACATATACCAGTGGCATAACAGACATAGATAGGGTAGTTTCTGACCGGCAAATTCTGACAAAAGCAAGGCAAGAAAGTGCCAGTTTGGACGAACTGGGTGAAGGTCATTTCGTCAGTGAGTGTCGATTCAATGCGTATCCGGAACATCGCTTCGATGGAAATACCTGGCAAAACGTGGACCCAAACAATTGGACTCTTGTATTTTCAGCCTGGTATGACGAACGTGATACTGGCTGGGTCAAAATCATAGGACTAAGTAAAATGTCTCCCAAACAGCACTATTGTCAGTTCTGGTACAACAAGAATGAGCATGGTTCGGTTATTACAGAGATGAAGTTTTCGGACGCTGCAATAGAACCTATTACCAGGCAGCGAACTGAGTAATGATTATTCAGCTTCTCTACTCTTTCCAGCTTACAACCAATCTGCAGCAGGCGGCTTTGACGACGTCAATGAAACACTTTGTAAAATCTCTCTTAAAGAAAGTGTGTTTCTGATTTAAGTGGGCACTTCAAAAGCGGCTGCATGTTGTTAAGTTTACATGAATTGTGTTCATGTAAAAATTGACGAAACGTTCCAAAATATATCCCTGCAAAACATTGCTCCCATTTTAACCAAGCTTATATTAATCTAGTCGTTAAGAATCATCCTATAATGACCCACCAATGCCTTTTTATTTGTAGATTATATCATTGTTTTGTAATTTTTCTTCATATGAGCGGTTGGAACACTTCTCAAAATTACTCGTTCAACTATACTAAGAATTTAAAGTATACATAACATTTGTTTTTTCACCTTTTAACAATTTATGCACCATTGGCATCCAGCAGATTACAAAAACATGTTCACTGTCTAACCGGTACCATGACAGAACTAACACGTTTAAAAGATTCTATTGTTTTTCAAACGTAGAAGTTATTGGGAATTTTAATTTGCGTCTAAACATATGTTGATCATGAGTATACACACTTATACAATTTAGCTTTTGCCTTTGTCAAATTATAACATCGACGTTCAATGTAGACTCAAATGAACATGTGCATACTCACATTCTCATCATATCCTTCGTTGTCCGTCGTCATGTTCCTGACAAAAGCCTAAAAGTAAAATCCCCGAATGTTTATGCATAAATACATCAGCTTCTCAATCAAAATTAACCATAACAATTGCAGAAGACGGAATAAGATAGTCAAGTTCCAGTGATAGACTATAATCCAAAAGAGAATCAAATTATTAGATGATAGTTGTTTTTTTATAAAGATAAAACGCTTCAATTATAAATAATTCGCTAGCTCGTTTATCGATTGTTAATGATTCAAAAATAATCACGCGGGAGCCCAGGGTTCGATTCTCGGTCTGATCAGATTATTTTCAAAATAAATATGGGCCGCTCCATGAGAAAACCGGTGATAGTGACATCGCATAAGAAATGACGTAATCAATTTTCAAAGATTGACGTCATTTGTGTGTTTACGCGGAAGTAAACTCACATGTATACACAGAGTTTGATTTGGTTTATTAACATCATGTTCATCGGCGGATGAAATGTAGAGCGACATACTGTTACAAGCCGGTTAATCTGCCCAATTTATTGGAAGAATGTATTAATTATTCAAAACGTCCTATAAACACGAGCGTGTAAGATAAGTAAACAGATATATATATATAAATTTCATATATGTATATCAATATTTATTTTAACTATTTAGTTTTTCGTGATCTGTGAATTCCCTGTTTAAATGTTCCATTTATGGTTTAGAGTTAAATATGTTTCTGAGATAGATTTGAAACGTATTTTACCATTTTAACATGTATACGCATTTACGTTCATTCTTCTTTTCTTCTGTTTTTGATTATGTGAAATTCCTATTTATAGCTAACATCTTTCAATTTAAATAAATACTTAATATAGTTTAACGCTGTAATGGTGTTATACAAAACTTTATGAAAAAAGTTTATCTGCATCTGCGAAAAGTAAATTGAATAAAACATAGCCCTCAATAAGGTTTTGAACTTGTAGTCATAGAAAAACAAAAGTCTATGAAATAAAACCGTGTGAATCGCTTGAAATTGAGGAAACAAAATACTTTGTTTTGTGTCATTATTATTCAATTATGTATGAATTTGCGAGCGTTAAAGAATCAGCTTGCAAATCCATACAATTTATTCCGCATCTAGGTGTATAGGTTATATAATCCGTTGTTATACTTCGGACCAACAGTATACACCGGGCTCATGTGTGATGTATGTGCGGGTATAGATCGTAATATACACTTGTCGAAAACACCCTAGACAGTAGAAAAGAGCTCAATCTATTAGGAACACAGCTACCCAACTTCAGTTAAACTATATTACGTTATGGCTTACGTGATTTGTAAGAGAGATTGACTATGAAATATTTCCTCAACGGGTGTTGCACTTGCAGGAGGCTGACATGGAAATATGTTTGTTTCATTCTGCATGTACTATATCAATCTGCATTTATAAAAGAAGATACATAGTATATATAATCAGTTTCTGATGCGTGTTTCATTCTTGAAAGCCGTAAACAATTTGGTTTAAATTTTCGTAGACTTACATTCATGTACATGGATTATGTATAAAGGTAAAATACATACGGTGCAATGCATTAAAAGCAAATTTAACACATTTTCAGTTTCGATTTTCAATTATGTGACCAGATAGAAAAACAACGTTAGTGGCATATCTAGCCAGTGTAGATCTAGACCAATCCGCGTATTTCAGTCTGATCTTAATTAATAAGTCACCAACGCTTCCGAGAAGTTTACGTTTGAATATGAAGTGATAGTTTAACCAGTGACGATAGTCATCTTTCGAAAACAAATGTCATGTGATACCTAAATATACAATACTGCTAATTTAGTGGCTATCTAGATTTTGACATGGATTGAGATCATGGATCTTATATCAAAATGGTTTGTATAAGATAACAAGAAGGACCTTGGAATCACTGTTCATGTTGTTGTCTACTGATCTCCAGAAGCAACAATGATTCTATATATTTTTTAAACCGTAGGGAAAACGCAGTTTGATGAAGGATCTTGATCAGTTGTTAGGTTTATGTATGCTGTAATTCTTCTGTTTATACGGTGATAATATGTAGATAATTACTATGAAATATTCCTAGCAGTATTCAAACCATTATTCATTTTAGGCAACTGACTGTATGTAAATATATTGGGTATTTTTGTTTTCTTTTCAATACAATGTAATGCCGCCATGCAGCGGTGGTGTATACTATTTGCATGATGCCGACATAATGAAAGATCGGCCTGGCAGTTGTTATCTGTTCTGCATTCAAACAAAGTGATATATGGTACATAACATAGGACATTAAAGTAGAGTTATGCTATATAATTATATATATATGGTAATATCATCTTCATGAATTTGCGACTAATGAAATCCTGATAAGCTTATGCATTTGTTCAGCCTGGTCAGGAACGCCCTTGTCCGTTCAGTTTTACATTCTTCCTGAGAGTAAGTTTGAAAGAAATGTTAAAAGCCAACTTAAGTCTGAAATATAAATGAAATTGGCATTGATTTTGTCGTTATCTAGTTATCCCAGCTGCCATTAAAGCAGACTGTTGCAGATCTGAATGTTTGATTTGACGCAAAACACCTGAACATCTTGTTATCTATTTATCACAAATGCCATGTGTTCCCCACTGACGAACCAAGTGTTGTTTTGATTAAAACATGCATATCTGAATATAGATAAGAGGAAATGATAAAAATATCATCATTTGTGAAATTCAATTAACCTATACAATACAATATAATACAATACAATACAATACAATATGATTATATATTGTAATATAAGGCCTCCAGCCCACAATACATATACATTACATACACATCAATGCTTCAGAGCAACTCACAATATACACAAATTTGACAACAATTCTTAATACGGACAATAAATGTAGATATGTAAATAGTTATTTACCAAGTAGCATACTTTATGAATTATATTAGTGTCATATATATGCACCTATTTCATCCTAATTAATGCAATTTAATATGTTCTATTAAATGATTTGTTCATTTGAAGTATTCTTAAATATCAGTTATTAGAAGCAGTTTTCAAATTAGTCTCTCTTTAAATGCAAATGTCAGATATCTACACATGTAGCCAGGATTTGAATTAAAATTTTGTTTTGACATTGCATTATCCTATTTAACAGATGTTTTGTTGGTAAATTATTATTTCCATTGTGTGGAAAGTGACGTTTTCTTAAGTTATCATATAACGGACACATCAATACAAAATGTAAATCGTATTCAATAATGTAAATATTTGTATTTAAACAATAAGTACAAACTCTAAACATTTTCTCAATATTGTCATTGCGTTCTCTTTCTATAGCTAAACTGTGGTTAGAGGACCTTAAATGTATGTTCGTCGATATATATAATGCATTTCAATCATTAGGTATGTTTCCATGTCCAATAATTATTTGAAATCTTTGTAGTAGTTATACGCTTTTGAAGAGTTACACATACCTGTGTGCCACTTTTGTATTGAAATATCAATAACTCGTTGTTTAAATGCTTATATAACAGGGAATCCTTCGATTGTGATGCAAGTGTGTTGTTATTTGTTAAAAGTCATTCAACAATGCATTCAGTTATACAACACAGACATAGTTTCTAGCTCTGTCAACTGAAACAGTAGCTTTCGTAGTACTATCCAAACAACCAAGATAATTTAAAGATTGAATTTGACTATTGCCAATTGAGAATTGGTAGTGAACCGACAGGAACTCGTACACTGATCTCAGATCTTTATGAGGTCGCTATATAATCACAAACCACACAGGTTTTAGTAAATCGGAATTAAGATCTCGTTAAACGGATACTATCAGCAAAGCGAAATCTAAATTCATGCAATTCATTTTCCTTCGATATAATTTATTTTCCTGTTTTGTTTCTAATGTGTAAGCAATCGATGCACCCGGTGGCATTCACATGATCAGCTAGATGCGTAGAAATAGTTTTCGTGTAGCAAAGGAAATAAGACTCCAACAATAGTTCATACATGTACCCTGACATCTTGTTCAAAGCGCTGTGCTTTAAAATGCACCACCGTTCGAAGAAGTACTGCTTTACAGGTGAAGTTATACGTTGAAAAGCTTAAAACGTAAGCAAGCCATTTTGAGAAAAGTAAAAATAACGTTGCTGTAAATTTTGTTTGAGTGTCGAGCATAGATATGAAAATGACGTCGACGTCATTTCAATAATTAGTAACACATGTCTTATTTTGATGTCCATTACGGCGTCAATATTCGCCATACGAAGTCCACATATATATCAAACAAAACTAGACAATTTGGACTGTATGAAAATGTAAAAATCCCAAAATCGAAAATGTTGTCACTATCACCGGTTTTCTCATGTAGTGGCCCATATATATTATAACTTTTTTCTTCATTTTTGTCTTATAAATTGCTTATATCAGTAGTGCAATTGTCATTTGACACCGCTGCAGCAGACTCCTTAACAATATTGGGATTTAAAATGAATTCAAAAGCAATGCATCTAAAACATTTCACCTATACGTTGTGAAACACTTTAAGAAATTGATTAATTCTTTTGTATGATGTTTGACGTCGCTTTTAACAATATTTATTTCTTCTTTGATAGTAGAATTGGACTCTCAATATATGTATCATTGTCAGGCAATTATGATTTGATATGATACGTATATGTGTTAATTGCATAAAAAAACTCGGCTAAAATCAATTGTGAACGAAGAGGCGTGCTTAGCAAAAACTATCCAGATAGCAGATATGCATATGTATGTCAAGTTTTAGTATATCGATAGACAACCATACTGTGCGTACAGTATTTTGCATTCAACTCCTTTATCATTCAAAATATGGACATAACAAAGTGCTATTGTAAAGTGTTCAAGTTAAGACTTTTGGGATCGGTAAATCCATGTCCAAATGTAATCTGCAGTTAGCTCCTTGCTGTGAGCATTTTCAGTGCATTGATTATATAAAAAAATCCCCCTTTATATTTTCTGTTAAGTGATATGAAAACACCCAGGAACATGGTTAAATTAGGATTATTTGAAGAACCATTATGTTATGGAGTTTAGAAAATAATTTTGGAAAAAGACAAAATGTCACTTCTACAACAAAATTGTCCAAATGACCCGTCCCAGCATGTTGGCCTCTACGTAATGTCAGGGGGGTAGAGATAAAGCGTAATGATTCCTGAAACAAAACATATACAGGAGGCGAAAAGTATATATCCGGGTAAGCCTGCGCGGCATGCTTAGGCTGATCTTGTTCGACACTTTACGCATAGTCCACTAAGTTGGTTTTACTAAAGTTTTTGCAAACCTAAACAAGCCTTAACTCTGAACGTAAAATAATATTATCAAAACTATCAATTCAAACAAGAAACACAGCGAATATTAATAAATCTTTTTTTTTTTAATATTTTTACCAGTTTGGTTTTGGTTTCGTGTTTAAAGCAAGAATTACAGCCATTATTGACGCCGAATGGATAGGTTTTAATTTTGTACCATGGGGTGACGTAATCGAAAAGGGATCAACCAATGTTATTATTGTTAAAAAAAACCTCTGTTGTTTGTTTGAAAAAAACAACCTCTATGAATCAATAAATTGTACAAAATGATTTAAGACACAAAAAGATACAAAATAGGCATGTCTTCTACCGTTATCGTAACACTTTAGACACATCTAATGGGTATTTAATAACTTTCCTAGGATAAGCTTTTTTTATAGTTTGGTTTACGACCCGATTCATCAAAGCTCAGAAAAAAGTTTCGGGCGATGTTTTTGCCTATTTACAATATTGAGATTTTTAAATAAATGGGTAGTCTTTAAAAAATCAATGAAGATTCATTTTAATTACTACATATTACAGTATAATTCTAGAAACTATACAAACAACGTTAACCCAACTATGCAATAGGCATAGCCGTAACGTGACCCGTTCTATTTGTAAATGCAGCATGTCATCGCTTGGCGATTTGGTTCATTCCTATTGAATAGACGACAAGGTGTCATCGGTTCCCATATAGTAATTAAGTTGTCTCTGCTTCCTTCCGTCATGAATACTTCGCTGATTTCACGATTTCATCCGATTTCTAAAATTCATTGGATTCGTACCCGGTTTTTCATGTTTCGTTCGAGATGAACGATTCGTACCATCTGGTTTTCGCTCTTTGCTCTTGTGGAACTGACTTGACCATTTTTGTTTGTTTATTTTTCAGTTTTCTACTGGCATGTTCAAAACGATTAAAGTGACATTACAAACAAACAAAACAGACTTAATAATTCTTGCTATATGTTAACTATACATGTGAACATTCATAATGCTCAATCTTGATCTTAAAAATCTTTTTGTTTGTTTATATACTCCGGTTTTTGCTATCATAAATCTGCTAAACTGGAAGGAGAATAGACTTCCCCCTTTCCATCCAAGGCTTGTGTCACACTTTACTTATAACTAGAGGCAATAAACCTTAATATATGTTAATATTTAAGCTCGTATGTTTGTTTTTTATCTAATGGATCTAGTAAGAGGATTTAAAACAGTTTATTGGTAAAAAAAACACTTGAGAAACTTCAGCTTTTATGACACTTTAAAGTTGCAGTGAATGTTAAGCAAACTGTAAACCAAATGGTTTCAGGACTAAACTTGCAATTTCACGACTAAACTTCAAATATCACATAGATCGTGGCTTAGACAACGTTTAATCCCTACGTCAATATTGACCCTTTCTGCTCTTGGTAACCTTTTTATATAGGCTATGGTAGCCAGGTGAGCAATATGAGGCACATCTTGGCCTTCTTGTTTAAAATAAAGGGACATTTGGTCTTCTTGTTCGAAATATTAACATCCTGTCTTCTTGCACAGGTTATTTAAATGTACTGAACTGCATCTGCTTCCTTTAAATTCATGCTTCAAAATCATGTGCGGCGTCTTTGATGCTTTGCATCAAAACTCTTCTTGTAATATTATGTAGTGTCATCGATTGCTTTTCACTTGGTTTTCGTATATATTTTCCAATTTAGTTTGCTTTGGTGGTTAAAACATGGATTACAGCCACTATATGTAGTGTAATCGAATGCCCTTGAGTTTATGGAACTTATATTTTAACCATTTTATGTTATGTTTTGGTATTTTAAATAAAGATAAAATCCATAATATGAGCCGTTCCACTAGAAAACCAACATTATGGAATCTGTGTTATGTAGCGCTCCAGATCAGCCTGCGCAGACTTATTCGGGCCGACACATTCCGTCTCATGGGGATAGAGGTATAAAGTAACGAGTTCTGAAAATCTACTGGAGGCGAAAAGTGTCTGTCCGGGGTAGCCTGTGCAGCATGCTTAAGATGATCCGGGTCGATACTTTATGCAGAGTTCACAACGTTGGTTTACTCGCGGAACGGATCATATGAAATGTAATTGAATGCCTTTAACCTGAAGGTACTTGTAGTGTTACCACTAGGGTTCCGTTTGAGACAGGGAACACAGCTTCTTGAAAACGTCAATAACATTACAGAAAAAAATGATAGCATAATTAAAGAATAGCATTTTAGAGTACTGCCAATATACACTCTAATGTCGTCCGCTATCGACGTGGTACGTTGTAACACGGCCTTTTCGAATAGTCCGTACTCATAATACTTTTGTTTTCAATTCTTCTTTCAGGTATGTCGACTGTTTCATTAAATGTTCCCTGCCAGACAAGCGGGTACCAACTGCTGTTTCTCTGGTGTCAGGCGCTGGTTGCACAAAAGCAGATAATATACTTCCAGTCAGAAATATCCCGATACAGAACTACATCAGAAATTTTACTGTGTGCCTGAAACCTTTATACGGTCCATACGGACGTGCATACGAACTTGTTGAATGGATCGAGTTAAATATGATTCTTGGAGCTAACCACTTTATTGTGTATAATTTTTCATCAGCGGTCAATGTAGCTTCCGTGTTAGATCATTATATTAGACTTGGTGTCGTTGAGGTAATACA
This sequence comes from Serripes groenlandicus, assembly GCA_031761405.1. Lineage (NCBI taxonomy): Eukaryota > Metazoa > Mollusca > Bivalvia > Cardiida > Cardiidae > Serripes > Serripes groenlandicus. The sequence continues at coordinate 19,732,822 of JASEVX010000014.1, forward strand.
GTGGACGTTCCCTATTCGCATGAATTCGAGGCCCAGCAGAAAACCCGACAAAGTACATTGTATTGCACAAATGGCTTCTTTGAATGATTGTTTATTACGTAGTAAGGGTGTATCCGAATACATAGTAAATATAGACGTGGATGAATTTTTAATTCCACATTCAAACATATCATTTTCGTGGCAAGATATCATTGAAAGTTTGCCACAGGCTGATGTGTATATGTTTCTAAATACTTTTTTCAGAAAAGAATTGACAAACGACGAATTTTATTTCAGTGAAAAGCAGAATGCCGAGACATACAAATTAGATACCTTATTAAGAGTAGAAAGGGAAGCAGAGATTTGGAAACCTGGTTCACGAAGTAAATATATCGCGAGAACATCTCAAGTGCAATCGATACATACGCATTCTGTCAACCGTAATAGTCATGGTCCAGTGTTGCAGGTCATATCTCCAAATATAGGTTTACTGCAGCATTACAGAAAGAAGCGTGTGTACAACGAAACGGCACCACGTGTTCTAGATAAAACTGTGGTAGAAAAGTATTCGAAGTTGTTAGTGGACAGGGTCATTTCAACATGGTCCATGTTACACAATGTTACAATGGATTTACCGACTAAGTAACTGGCGAAATAAAACAAATGACTATCATGAAACCGTTTATGTTCACTGTGATGAACTAACGACGGTAAACTGATTTTCAATCTGTCCAACATGGTCGCTATCTATGACGTGTCGGCTTGACAGCGGGATATGAATTCAGTATTTCTAAGTATTCGAATCTTGTCTTCAAATAATCACTGATACTAAATTATAAGAGGTAAATTTTTCACCCTTGCATATAAAAGGCAATTATATATTCTTAAGCTTTATGTGAAATAAACCTTTGGGACGCCGAGGTTAAACATTATCTCTAACATTTGAGGGAGTCTATGTCTACGGTTTTATGTTTATGATTTTTGAAAATGTTCACATTATATGAAAATAAAAACAAATAAAAAATTAAAAAATCTTCAGCTTTTGCTATTATAAATTGGGCCAAGCTTTAAGACCAGCGAAGATGCAGATAAGCCTTCACATCCGCACTGATTTGATATTCTAGTCTTATATACATTTAAGAGAATAAAGATTATGGCAAGATATCCAGAAGATAAGAACATTATTTGATCGTAATTAGCATTAATTTCTAATCCACCGAAGCTCAGTAATCGCAGGACATGTCTCACTTCGTTTAATTGGAACTTTAAGACGACCAGCAGTGTAGTGTATGAACAATCGACGCAGGAGATAAGGACTCAATCCTTCGTTGGGTTGTGTTGTTCAGATAAATAGTTCAGCTGGAGACATTATCTATGTGGGGTAAACATATGGGTCCTCGCCACACACTCGGTGTAATCACTGGTTGAGTATCCAGTCAGCACATACCGAGGGCGATTAATACAAATTGTTAGAAGTTGCTTCACACAAAAAATACAAAGGTTTGGGTCATACATGTGTGACTAACTAACGCATTTGTTTGCTAGTAAACTATCATTAAACGACATGATATAGTTGGAATTATCATCTATAATAAACTTATGTTTATTTACTTTTGATATGGTTTGGCTTTTTGCTTTTATTGAACATATATCTGAAAATTACCGCTTTCTTACTGCATAGCTCCACAACGCTGCTATTTTATCCTGGCGACGGTAGCTCTGTTTGCAGCTGCTGGACCCATATGGTAGGCTTCATCAGTCTGAATAAGAAGAATACGTCTTTTAAATGAATGGGGAACCCTTATAGGAAGTGTTTGTCCGACCTTGTTAATTAAATATAGACCTTAGGTGTTCTTCATACATATACCCAATTCATAACCTTGTACACTAAATTTAAACATAAATATACCAAAGCATGACATTGTATACCCATTTTAAACATTGGACATCAATATACCCACAAATCATGAATATATATAGTCAATTTAAATATATGGCGCCGTTAATAAATATACATATTTCATGACCTTATATAGTCATTTAGAACCTTAGACATTGTTCATAAATATATCCAAATCATGACCTTATATAGTCACTTTGAAACTAAGATATTGTCCATAAATATACCCAAATCATGATACTTTACAGTCAGTTCAAACATTTGGCGTTTTTAATAAATATTCCCAAATCAGGGCATTATATAGTCAACGTGAACCTTAGACATTGTTCATAAATGTACCCGTATTATGACTTTGATCACTCACCTTAAAGCTCGAAAGATCTTGGGTCACAGGAGAGTCGTCTTAAAATGGGCATTACAGCAATATACACTAGTGACTTATGGCCGCAGATAATCGTGCAAGATAAAGGATTAGGAACAATTGTGATCGGTCCAGTATGTCTACAGGGTCTAGATCTTTTGATTAGGCAATTATCAATTGCCACGAAAGATCCCTGGCCTTACGGGAGTCGTCTGAAAATGGGATTTTAAGCGGTATCCATGAGTGATTTATGGCCGCAGAGAACTGCCCGTCAAATATGCAATAGGTGACTTATGGCCGCAGATAATCGTGCGAGGTATAGGCCTAGGGACAATGGTGATCGGTCCAGTATATCTACCGGGGCTAGATCTTGTAATTAGTAAATTATCAATTTTCACGAAAAATCCGTGGCCTTATGGGAGGCGTCTGAAATGGTATTTCTCGCGGAATCCATAAGTGATTTATGGCCGCAGAGAGCTGCCTGTCGAATATGCAATAGGTGACTTATGGCCGCAGGGAATTAGCAAAAATAATCAACTTGTGACCCATGGGTATGAGTGAAGTATGTACACGGTGTATAGGGCTCACCAATGGCCAATAAGTAAGTGCCACAAACGATCATGGGTCACAGGAGAGTCGTCTTAAAATGGGCATTCCAGCAATATCCATAAGTGACCTAGGGCCGCAGATATTCGTGCGACATATAGGCCTAGGAACTGTGGTAATCAGTCAAGTATAGCTACTTGGTCTAGAGCCTGCGACTTGCCAATCCTCAATTGCTACGAATGATCTCTGGTTTCAAGGGAGGCGTCTGAAAATGGGCTTTCCAGTGATATACGTGAGTGATTTATGGCCGCAGAGAACTGCCCATCAAATGTGCAAAAGATGACATATGGCCGCAGGGATTTGACAGAGAAATTACCGTGTCACCCATGTCTATGGGTGAAGTATGGACACAGGGTATAAAGCCAACTAGTGGCCAATTTTGAATTGCCACGAACGATCCGGTGTCATAGGAGAGTCGTCTTAAAATGGGATTTTAAGCGATATCCGTTAGTGATTTATGAACGCAGAGAACAGCCCGTCAAATATGCAATAGGTGACTTATGGCCGCAGGAAATTGGCAGAGAAATTAATTTGTCACCCATGTCTATCGGTGAAGTATGGACATGGTGTGTTAAGCTTACAAGTGGCCAATTATTAATTGCCACGAAATATCTTGGGTGACAGGAGAGTCGTCTTAAGATGGGCAAATTGGCAATATCCACTAGTGACTTCTGGCCGCAGATTATCGTGCGATATAAAGGCCTAGAACCGGGTCTAGATATTGTCATTAGCCAATTATTAATTGGTATTAGTGAGTTATTTATACCAGAGAACATGCACATCGGCATGCCATGCAGAACAAGTTAATGTCGTATTGCAAGCAATACAACAGTCCCCTACCGGACCATTGACATATAAGTGTGACTTTGACCTTTGAGGTACAAGCCTGTATCTTGTGTGCCACATGTCACTTCATCATGGTGAACATGTGTGCCCAGTAACCTGGGAATCCTATGATGCATAGTTAAGGTATGAGCCGGACGAGGTACAGTCCTATTAAACAGTACTAATTTTGATCTTTGACCTCTAAGTGTGACCTTGAACTTTGAAGTGTTTTGTGTGCCACATATCAACTCATCATAGTGAACATGTGCGCCCAGTAACTTGGGAATTATATGATGCATGGTTAAGATGTGAGCCGGACAAGGTACAGTTATATAAACAGTACTCATTTTGACCTTTGACCTCTAAGTGTGACCTTGACATTTGACGTACAGGCCTGGGTCTTATGCACGACACGCAAACTTATCATGGTGAACAGTCTTACCTCGTAACTTGGGAATCCTATGATGCATGGTTGAGATGTTAGCCAGACAAGGTAAAGTCCTATCAAACAACACTCATTTTTACCTTTGAGCTCTAAGTGTGACCTTGACATTTGAGTTACAGTCTTGTGCGCGACAAGCCACCTAATCATGGTGAACATGTTTGCTTTGTAACTTGGGAATCCTATGATGCATGGTTGAGACGCGGGCCGGACAAGGTACAGTCCTATCAAACATTATTCATGTTGACATTTGACCTCTTAGTGGGTCCTTGACATTTGAGGTACAGGCCTGAGTCTTGAGCGCGACACGCCGTGGCGAACGTTTGTGCCAAGTTTCATGGAAATCCTATTATGCATGTTAAGATGCGGGACGGACAAGGTACAGTCCTATCAAACAGTACTCATTTCGATATTTGACTTTTAAGTGTGACCTTGACATTTGAAGTTTGAAGTGCGCGACACGCTGCCTAATCAGTGTGAACGTTTGTTTCTTGGAAATTTCATGATGAATGGTCAAGCTTGATGCGGGCCGGACAAGGTACAGTCCTATCAAACAGTACTCATTTTGACCTTTGACACACCGATTCATCATGGTGAACGTTTGTGCCAAGTTTCTTCGAAATCCTAGGGTGGATGGTTAAGATACGGGCCAGACAAGGTAATCCTATCAAACTGTTCTCATTTTGACCTTTGACCTCTAAGTGTGACCTCGACATTTGAAGTTCAGGTCTGGTTCTTGTGCGCGACACGCCGCCTCATCATGGTGAACGTTTTTGCCAAGTTTCTTTCAAATCCTATGATGCATGGTTAAGATACGGGCCGGACAAGGTTAGGTGGGACTGACAGACAGACAGACAGACAGACAGACAGACGGACGTACTCTTTATTTCTTGTGTTTGAAACTTGTGGGTTGCAACCCACAAGTATGCTTTTCATTCCGTAAGTAACCCCCTTTTACGGAATGAATAGCATTAATATGCAAATAAGATACCAGTTATAAAACAAACAATTTTTGTTATCTAAGTGTCTTTATAAGGGTGGTGGGTACTCTCTCACAAGTACGGACAGACAGACAGACAGACAGACAGACAGACAGACAGACAGACAGACAGACAGACAGACAGACAGACAGACAGACAGACAGACAGACAGACAGACAGACAGACAGACAGACAGACAGACAGACAGACAGACAGACAGACAGACCAGACAGACAGACAGACAGACAGACAGACAGACAGACAGACAGACAGACAGACAGACAGACAGACAGACAGACAGACAGACAGACAGACAGACAGACAGACAGACCGACGGACGGACGGACGGACGGACGGACGGACGGACGGACGGACGGACGGACGGACGGACGGACAGACAAACTCATGGGAGAGTACTTGTGGGGTTATTTCCTTTGATGTTTTACTTGTGGGGTGCAACCCACAAGTATGCAATTTATTCCGTAATTAACCCCTTTTACGGAATGAATAACAATATGCAAATGAGATACCCGTTATAAAAAATCAAAACAATCTATTTATCTAAGTGTCTTTATAAGGGTGGTGGATGGGCACCCCACAAGTACTCTCTCATGCGGACGGACGGACGGACAGCAGAAGCATATAGTCCCCCAAATCGGTCTTGGACGGACGGTCAGACTTCGACCGGTAAGGCACTATAAATTGTGTGAAGATATATCAAAATCCAGTCAAGCGTGTGAAAGACACAGCCTGGATAGAAAAATTAACTTGTCAGTCATAGGTATGGGTGATGTATTAACACAGGGTATAACGCTTACGAATGGCTAATTGTTAATTGCCACGAAAGATCTTGGGTCTTTTTAAAATGGACATTTCAGTAATATCCACTAATGACTTATGACCGCAGACAATCGTGCGAGATATAGGCCTAGGAACAATGGTGATCGGTCCAGTATTGCTACCGGGTCTAGATCTTGTCATTAGCAAATTATCAATTGGTATTAATAAGTTATTTATAACAGAACAGAACAGAAATTTTATTTTCAACTTAAGCATATACAGCCCATGGTTGATATTCACAAATATACATACAGAAATGGTTAAGACAATGAAATAGTTGAGAAATAGTACTTAACTAAGTTTAAATTAAATAAGTTTAAATAAGTTTAAAATCAAGTTTATATGCATATGTATAAATACACATATATACACAAGTAACTATATAATTATATATATATATATATACACCCATACCCATACACATACTTACATATATATATATATATATAACAGAGAACTGGCATATCAGCATGATATGGAGAATAATTATGTGAAGATATATCAAAATCCATTCAAGCTGTGGAAGACACAGCCTGGACATAAAATTGCCGACGGACTGATATAGTCGAGTAAACCCATAGTCTCCTACCGGTAGGGGACTAATAACCGCAGAGAATAAAAATCAAAATCTACTAGCGTTCACAAATAAAATCAAAAGAAACCAGAGGATAACTTGCATATCATATTAGTTAACCCTTTCCCTCATACGACAATTCTGCAGCAGACGACTTTGAACGTATTTTTGCCAAACCATAGAAAATCTCCATAATTGATCAGATAACCTATGACAAAAAGTGGAAAACATTGTGGCAAACGGAGAAATTGCACGTTTTGTGCAATTTCTTCCTTTGTCACTATGTTTTCAAAAAGCCGTCAGCTGCAGAGGCGTCAGAAAGCGTCTATATAAGGGAAAGGGTTAAACAAAGAAAAAAGTGAATTAATAACTGTTTGCCACATTATAAAAATCTTGAGTAAGAACATCTAGGCAATAGTATGGAAAAGTTTAACCGAAAATGTATACTATTGAATAGATTTGAAAACACTGTTGCAAAAGGAGAAATTGCTTGGTTGAACAATTTATTTTTTTGTCACAATGGTTCCAAAATTCATCTGCTGCAAATAGGTCAAATCAAAATGTATCTGAAAGCGATAACCGATTAACTGATATGATACTACATATATTTGACTTTTAAACCTTAAACAGATACAGTAAATCTGCATCATACGGATTTGAAATATCTGCTCAAAATCTCTAAAACTGAAGGTTTAATTACTGAAAAATGTTGAAAACATCTTGATAATAGGTGAAATTCTCCTTTTGTCACAATGTTGTCAAATGTCGTCTGCTGCAGATGCGTCTATAGGTAGGACATTTTTAAGCTGAAATCATCTGAGAAAAAATATATTATCTGAACAAATGGAAGTGTCATATTGATATGATATTTAAGTAGCAGTCCGGCTAAGAATCATGCAAAATGATAAAAAAGTGATTCATGGTATATCACAGATATTGTTAATATTGTGTGTGTGGAGTTGTATGGTGAAGTTTATGAGTGATTTGGTATTAATTTATCACATCTTGCAATCTCTACTTCATAATATTGCTTTGAAATAATTTGAATATGTGAGATTTTCCTATACAGTCCCATGTAAAATACTCCTACTTCAAATCCAATTATCTCCGATGAGCACGGGTCTTAGACAGAAATATATATATCAACATAAAGAGGACAATACACTCTATAAAATATCAAAAAATAAAATATGTAGCCTAGTACAGGTTTTGAGTAAATTTGGTTTCTTTTATAGGGTTTGAGCATACTATCAAGAAAGATAACTCTGTCCTGCTTCACAACAGTTGTTATGTGACTGAAAAACGTTAATATGTCTCTTTTTAATGCAAAATGACCTATATCTGTGTCAGTTTTCTCTTTTAAAAATATAAACTGACTGGTTTTAATTCAATAAAATGGAATCGATAACAATATAAATAAATATTTATTTATATTTTATTCACCTCTATACTGAAACCCAGAAATTGTTTACATCTCACGTACTTCCTGTTAACCAAGATATTTTAACTTACCAGCTTTGATTCGACATTTCATCAGTTTTATATCGTACATATCATATTAAGCTATTTCATAAACAGTTTAGCAAGGATGTGAAGATATGTATATGTGAAAAACAGTGTACGCAGACTAAAGACAGGTCCGTAAAGTGATAATCATGTCAAATGTGGAAAGTCGGTATTCAATGCAGTTTTACAATCATTCTGATTCTTGAGGCTTACAACAGAGAAACACAGAGAGAAAAATCGGTCAGGCTTTTAGATTATAATACAGACATTTCTTATAACATACGGGCATTAAATTTAACGTTTTGAAAATGTGGAAATCAACAAACAACTTGTGAAGCAGATCATTTTCGGGACTTTTTTCAAGTAACTTTCGGTTTGTCTACATGCAAATCTCGAGGTATATTTCAAGGAAGGGAAGTTGACTCCGTTGTGTTTTCATCCTCTACACACTGAGAAATGGGAAACACTCAGAGGAATAAGTTACCAGCCAAAAGATACTGGAAGATCATGAAGATTTATTTAATTCCTGTTAGCATAGGTAATTTCTGTTTTGATAAATATAGTATTTACTTTCCCACATATTCATGCATTTTGACACCTCTGCAGCAGACAACTATTGTAAATATTGCCACAAAGTGGAAATAAAATTTACAACATAATGACTTGTAACAATGTTTAAACCATTATTTAAAAATTCTATTTTACTTACAGAGATTTTTCATATTTTTTTCTGGATTTTTTCAAAGTAGTCTGCTGCAGATTTGTTGTATGCAGGAAATTGTTAATTTACTGTTCAATAACATGTTTTTTGTGTATTACTTTCTTCATATAGTTATGTTTTTAAAGCAGCTAGACTCCATCTGTTGAATACTAAAATATGTATTTGCTAAGACTGAGTATTGTGGAGGTCTTATATACATCTGTTGCTTGTTTTGAGAATAGTTCAGTCTTTTAATAGTTTTATCACAACTCATTTCTCTTATTGGAAGAAAACAACTAGTTACAAGGGTTCAAACTTAATCATTATTATGCAACATAGCTTAGTTCTCATATGATTTCATTGTTACTCATGGCTAGGATATGTCAGTATACTTATGTATGAATAACTTTTCAACAATTCATCTTTTAAACCTTGATTTAGTGTTTACAATTTCTAATACCTCATGCAGCAGAAGACTTCTGAAATTAATACACATGTGTATTGTTGAACCTCTATCAAAAAAGTTCAAACTAGTACTTGGATCCTATCTAGATATTACTTATTACATATTTTCTTTCAGATGTTTTCAAAGCAAATTACTATCACTATCAGAATTTAATATGCTATACATTACACAAATATATGTCAAACATCATAATAAATGTGTGTCTAGATATCTATTTTTATTTGATTATATATTTTTCAGATTAACTATGTGATGTGCCTTATTGGACAACATGGACAGGACAGTTACCCTGCACTATTGGTGGACACCTATGAGAGCCTAATACTTTCTCAAGTGACAGATTCACAAGATAGAAATTCAACTTTCAAAATAATCAATTGAACTTGAATTCATACATAGAAACTTCATTGTAGGAGAGTGTTCACTTTATCATTATGTGTCTATGTATATTTACCTAGATATGTATTCATCATGCAACAGTAGAATTTACATGGATCTCTCCATTCTACATTCTCTCCCAAATTGTTATACATGGTAAAAAGGGAAGAGCATTTTGAAACTGTATACAAAACTGTACAGTTGATTATTTTTATAAACATTTTGCTTCAACTTCAGGAATTTGAATAACTATTTGAATTAACAGATTATCAACACTGACAAATTTAGCCTATTTCCACATTTAACCAACTTTGAAAACATGTTGGCTAAGATTTGGAAAATCTTTATAAATTTATTAGAACTTGGGAATCAATTTGAAAAACCTTGTTCCAAAAAAAGAAATATCTCATTAAGAGCAATGTCTATTTTGCTGCAATGTTTTAATATATATACAACATAATCTGCAGCAGACGAATTTGAAACATTTTTGCAAAAACATGGAAAATCTTTATTTATATAAATGAAGAAATAATTACTGAAAAAAATTGAAAATATTTTGACAAAAGGTGAAATTGCTTGTTTTCATTAGTTGTCTGCTGCACGTGCATCCAAAAGCGTGTATTTGTGGGAAATGGTTAAAAGATTTGATGCATATGGGTATGCTTGTTTCAAACAGGTTAAGAAGCATAAACCTGAAAAATATAAGGAAAATTGTGACAAAATATAACTTGGATTTGGAAGAATAGAAAGCATTATTGGAAAAAGAAGTAATTGCTCATTATGAGCAATTCCTTTTATACAGCTATGATTTCAGATGTTTAACTACATGTATACCGCTGCAGAGGCATCAATTTAATTTCTAACAGGCCTTGTTATACTTATTGAAAAGAATGTGAGACAAAGATATTGTTATATATTGTTATGTTTTGTGTAAATCATATTTATGTATGATTTTATTATTTCATGACAGGGCACTTTCTATCCCTGTCAACTATGACAGTATGTAGAAGTGCTCTTTGGCAGGACAAAGTTCCTGTCCTTGAAGTTGTACTGGTTAGTCATCAAGGGATCATGTATAAGTGCACTGTTGCTCTGATATAGCCAAAGTTCTTTTGAAAATGTTCTAAAACACAAATAACCAGAATGCAGGAATATTATTTTAAATGTATAACTGTCTTTTGTTGAGCCATACTTATGGGATGATTATTTGACTGATTAGAGGTTAATCTCATAATGTACAGAGCTATATACTGTACATGCCAGGTGCATCATTATTCAAGATTTGTGTTGACATATATCCACATATTTTAAAAAAAACATGTGATGGTTTATAAGAATTGGGGATCTTTCAAAAGGTTTTAGCTCAATAAGTTTAGTTACTCTTAACTGATTTTGATCAAATATCACAGATAATTGCTCATTCAAAAAGCTATCTAATGATTAGTTATTGGGGTCACAAATGTTGAGTATGACTAATTTTTAAAAAAAACACTTCAGATGTAAATGGCTTTTTCAGAAAGCTAGCTCTGGATTGTAATTTAGGTCTTATCAGGTCAAGGTCTAGGTCACTTACTAAAAATAGAAACGTTTTGATTTCCACTTAATTACTTCAGTTTTTCCTGACAAATTGTAATCAAATTTAACAGATAGCTACATTATACAGAAAGCTAGCTATTGATGGCATTTAGAGGCACTTTGGTCAAGGTCATTGTTACTGGTTATTTTTAAGATGAAACATTAACTCTATAAGAGGCCACACATATCATGTAATCCTACCAGAATATTCCTTTTCATAACATTTTAATCAATGTTAGAATGGGTCATGTGGGGTCAAAAGCTAATACACTAGGTCAAATTGTTGGACATTGTGAACACTTTGGTGGCCACATTTTCCATTCAATCTCAATCAACTCTCTAATGTCCTTAAATTTAGCAGGGAGGTTGGGCATGAACACATATGATTACGGTCAAAGGTCATGGTCAAAGTGACTTTGAACACAAACAACTTTTCTTATTGATCCGACTTATATAAGCTCCCATTTCATGCCAATTTTATTCAATCTTCTAAATTCAATCTTCCAAATCTCCCGGACAATGTGACACTCAGGGGCCCATAATGTTTGACAAATTTATATGTCGATATATATATGTGATGTAATGAAATACTATTTTATCAAAATTTACCTTTTTTTTTCAATTCAACAATTTCAGTCTATATCCATTTTTTGGAATTGCAATATTTACATGTACATCACATAAATCAGATTTGTTTGTTACTATGGCAATAGTAGAATCTAAGTGTCCACTGTGATTGAAAACTGAATAAACGTAAATATTTTATTTTATTAATATATAGGCAGATTATCAACGATAACAGTTAATTTTCACAAAATTATTCAATGAATTACTTCTGTTATACTCTTTTAGTTAGCATGTTTCCTTAGAAACATGTTTTTATTAGGTGTTTTTCTTACAAACATTTATAAACCTTATTTTAAGAAAGATTTTAAAATTGTACTTATTGTTGAAATGAAAATTATGTAGTCTCGTACTCCCTTTTCCCTGGAATTTCTAGTTGAATGGCAACAAGAAGTTTGATATTGATTTAATATTTAATGATTCTGAAAGGGGGCATATAGGAAAACCATTTGTGGAACTTAAATATGTTTATGCCACATCAATCATAATTCTATTTAGAATTTATTTCCTTGAGCAAGAAAAAATTGATAAAATACCACAAGAAAAGATGACAATTTTTTGAAAATTCTATACCAGGCTACATTCTTTTTTTATATATATGTTTGTGACAAAGGTCAACTCGCACAGTGTAATCAATCAAATCACTTCTATCCATGTGCTCATTGGAGATAACAAACTGATCAAATATTGACATTTTTGGGCTTTTTTTCCTAGTGAAAAATAATGGTAAATTGGTTGCCATGGTAACCGAATGTCTATTCATACATCATACTCTTGATAAGTTTTTAAGATGTATAAAACTCTGTTTTTTATAAAATAATGTATTTATATTATAGGATGTCTTTCATTATTTCTTTAATTTGCTTTCAAAATGATGCACATTTATGGTTTTAAAATCCAAAATTCAACTTGTTCTTAAGGTAAAGCTGTAACCATGCATGACAACCACTTTTTCTTTTTGTGCAAATTTTAATTATTTTTGTTCTCATTTTGACCTTTGACCTCTAAGTGTGACCTTGAAATATGAGGTACAGGCCTGGGTCTTTTGCGCGACACGCCGCCTCGCCTCATCATGGTGATCGTTTGTGCCAAGTTTCTTTGAAATCCTATGATGCATGCATGGTTAAGATGCAGGCCGGACAAGGTTAGGTGGGACTGACAGACAGACGGACGGACAAACTCATGGGAAAGTACTTGTGGGGTTATTTCCTTTGATGTTTTATTGTGGGGTGCACCCCACAAGTATGCTATTCATTCCGTAATTACATCCCTTTTACGGAATGAATAACATTAATATGCAAATAAAATGCCCATTATAAAAGAAACAAAAAAACTACTTATCTAAGTGTCTTAATAAGGGTGGGCACCCCACAACTACACATGCGGACTCACGGACGGACGGAATAGACCAAACCTATAGTCGCGAAACCGATCTTCGATGGGTAGGGGACTAATTACTGAGTAGAACACACTTTAGAGGATGTCACCTTTGAAGTTGTGTTGCATTTGGTGCAGTGATAACTGAGGAAATGTGGTTCGAATATAATCAAAATGTTAACAGGTGCGTGCAAAGACGGACAGACAGACGCAACACAGAACGTTTAGTTTTGCAATAGCTTGACTATCTTTCTGCCAGTGGACCTTAAACTAACAAAAAGCATTATTTACATTGTTTCGGTTCTGAAAAGTTTCTGAGTAAGACTTCATAAAGCTTGTATATATGCTAAAAGAGAATAATCAGTTGAGAATGAAAATTACGAAAACACCCGAGATAAGAAGCCATTTTAAAAAAAATCTATACTAGGCTACATATTTTTATTTTTGATATGTTTTGGCCAAGAGCCAATTCCCAACTTATAATCAATCAAATTGCTTCTATCCCCGTGCTCATCGGATATAATGATATGTTAAAAATGTCATATTTTGATTTTTTTTCATTTTGAAAAATTATAGAAAATTGGTTGCCATGGTAACCACTTACCCATGCATACATCCAAATTTTGATATATTACAAAAAGCATTATTTACATTGTTTCGGTTCTGAAAAGTTTCCGAGTAAGACTTCATAAAGCTTGTATATATGCTAAAAGAGAATAATCAGTTGAGAATGAAAATTACGAAAACACCCGAGATAAGAAGCCATTTAAAAAAAAATCTATACTAGGCTACATATTTTTATTTTTGATATGTTTTGGCCAAGAGCCAATTCCCAACTTATAATCAATCAAATGGCTTCTATCCCCGTGCTCATCGGATATAATGATATGTTAAAAATGTCATATTTTGATTTTTTTTCATTTTGAAAAATTATAGAAAATTGGTTGCCATGGTAACCACTTACCCATGCATACATCCAAATTTTGATATAATTTCTTAATTCATTTAATGTAATAGTATAAAAAGGAAAGCATTTATATTCTATAATGTTTATGGTAATTTATCTATTTTCAATATGAAATGATGCAAATATAAGGATTTCAGGGCCTAAATAAGCTTGTTTTTAAGGTAGAGCTGTTACCATGGCAACGGATTGAATTTTGACCCGCAACATGTCAAATTTATTAGTTTTACATCATTTTGAATCTATTTAACAAACAAAAATAAAGATTCTAGACTATGGATGAATCGCCCCCTGCATGATTCTTAGCTGGACTGCTACTTAAATGATGTATTGTATTTGGTCATAATTGCCACAAGTTTCAAAATCTCCAAACATGTTTTGATTTGACTTTGCTAATAATAGCATAACATTTGCAAACAGTGTTTACCAAAAACAGACAGCACAGTTTTGGCAAAGAATTGATAATTTATCAGACAAAGAGCCCTATTAAATGAGAATTACCAATACAATCACAGACTGCTTAGAACCTTTAAAAGGGTACATAGGAAATCAGTTTAACTAATCAGAATTCTAAGTGCCAGAGGTTACCTGAATACTGGTTGAGAGAAAAGGAGAGGAAAGAGAGAGTATCCAAGTATTAACGTTTGGGCTATAAGACCATGCCAGACGTTATCTGAATACTGATTGAGAGAGAAAGAGAAACAGAGATTAAAGAGAGAGTATCCAAGTATTTACTTACAATCTATAAGACCATGCCAGAAGTTACCTGAATACTGGTTGAGAGAGAAAGAGAAAAAGATAGTAACGATAGAGTATCCAAGTATCTACTTACAGGCTATACGACGATGCCAGAAGTTACCTGAATACTGATTGAGAGAGAAAGAAAAAAAGAGAGTAAATATAGAGTATCCAAGTATTTACTTACAGGCTATACGACGACGCCAGAAGTTACCTGAATACTGGTTGAGAGAGAAAGAGAGAGTATCCAAGTATTAACTTACAGACTATAAGACCACGCAAGTGGTTACCTGAATACTGGATAGAAAAGGAGAGGAAAGAGAGAGTATCCAGGTATTAACTTACGGGCTATGACACCACGCCTGAGGTTAAATGAATACTGGACATACAAAGAGAAAAGGAGAGGAAAGAGAGAGTATCCACGTATCAACTTACAGGCTATGAGACCATGCCAGAGGTTACCTGAATACTGGAGAGACACAGAGAAAAAGAGAGGAAAGCGAGAGTATCCAATGTTTAACTTACAGGCTATAAGACCACGCCAGAGTTTACCAGAGTACTGGAGAGACAAAGAGAAAAGACTAGTAAAAATAGACTATCCAGGTATTAACTTACAGGCTATGAGACTAAGCCAGAGGTTACCTGAATACTGGAGATACAAATAGAAAAAGAGATTAAATAGAGAGTATCCAGGTATTAACCTACAGGCTATAAGACCACGCCAGAGGTTACCTGAGTACAGGAGAGACAAAGAGAAAAGACTAGTAAAAAAAGACTATCCAGGTATTACCTTACAGGCTATGAGACTAAGCCAGAGGTTACCTGAATACTGGTGAGGCACAGGGACAAGGAGAGGAAAGAGGGAGTATCCACGTATCAACTTACAGGCTATGATTCCATGCCAGAGGTTACCTGAATACTGGAGATACAAATAGAAAAAGAGATTAAATAGAGAGTATCCAGGTATTAACCTACAGGCTGTAAGACCACGCCAGAGGTTACCTAAATACTTCAGAGACAAAGAGAAAAAGAGAGAAAAGCGAGAGTATTCAATGTTTAACTTACAGGCTATAAGACCACGCCAGAGTTTACCTGAGTACTGGAGAGACAAAGAGAAAAAGAGAGGAAAGAGAGAGTATCCAAGTGGATGCTATGTCTCACTCCACTATCGAGGGTGAGACAAAACAATCAAGTAAAAACTATGGTCTGTAATGTGTTATCAAGAGATCAGATAATTGCACTATCTCATTAATATGTAAACTCAGCACATATGCCAAAGTCCACACTTTCAAAATATGAATTCATCTGTTACATTATGCCGTCTAATTGTTCCACAGTGGTACACTTTTAATCATCAATGTTGTTTCACACAAAAAGAAAAAAATACGAAAACTGTTGTTTGTCTTCAGTTGCCGTTCTGCCATGGTGTTAAAAGTCTCCTGACTTGAACCACATTTAAAACCTGTGGGATCATCCCACCCCTGTATAAGGCAGATCAGTCCGGTTCCTGGAGGCCATGTTTTCAACCAATGAACATGGCCTAATGCAATCTGATAGAGGGTCACCCTTGCAGCCTGTCTTCAAAATTAATTATTTGGAAAACGGCGAGACACTTTCAGAGGAGAACATTGTAAAGCTTTCACCAAAGCCATATTAGGCATAACATGTTTTTCCTGGTATAAAACAGGTACATTTACAAATTTGTCCTAATCAAAGGTATTTTCTCAAAAATTGTATTAATATACTTACAACATGTCATTTTTCATTGCAATCAAAATGGTTCCATCTTTAAGCCCCACAACAGTGCCAACTTTTTGAACCTTGAACAATAAAATAAAACGGATAATAACTCTCCTCCGAACCCACAAACCTACCTGGTTCTAGCACATGATGCATCATCTAGGAGCCCCGGGAGGTCATTCGGGAGAAGTATTACCATTCTAAAATAAATGAGCTTGTGGGAGAGAGAGACACACAAATAGAAATTTGTTTTGGCCTTAATCAAAACCCAACGAGGGACAATAGTAACTAACCCAAGAAACGCCGTGATATAACCGAATAATTGTGGAAACGGGGTAAAACACCATACAAACTAAAGTACTAATAACTAATAACGTCGAATGATTAAATAAAAGGGTCGTTAGTAAGATGGTTCGAGAGTTTAAGTGGCTAGTCAAGTGCTTATCCATACCTTCATTCCGTCTCAGCGTTTATTTTTTAGAACGCGATAAAAACGGTTTTAAAAAACAAAACTGTGACGAAAAACTTTCTGATTTACGGATTTTACATCGTTCAATACTTTTCTTTAAATAAAACACCACCTTTACCCTATATGTTTTAGTCAAATCAAGACGCGTACATCGCCGTCTGTTCAAAAAAAGTGTCAACATGTATGTTGGAAAACTGTATATGAGATTAACCCTTTTCCCGCATACACGCAAATATCTATAAGTATTGAAATCATTGCTCCGATAGGCACTTTATGCGTTTGTCCCGATTTCTTTTTCAATGCAGTCTGCAGCAAATGCGTCGAAATGCGTCTTCAAATGTGTAAATCATTTACTTGACAGTAATGAAAGATTTTGAAATATTGTGAGAAATCGAGCAATTGTCAAATAAAATAATATAATTTCTACTTCATAAGCAAATTCGCCTTTTTCTACAATGGTTTCAATACTTTCATTAAATCGGAGGATACATATGTTTGCCTAATTATTTTCAAAGTTAACTGCCGTATAGTTGGTCTATGTGATTTGGGTATGACGTCACATCATTTCTGGATGCTTAGTAATTGTTCGTAGCGTCGTTACCATATAATGTATGGATGGTTCCGGTGAAGCTATACATTTGATGATATTGCTCGCATAGTAAATTTCCGAGCTCACTAAATAAGGTAGGACTGTTTCCGGTGCTGACGTCAACATATATGATTCGGTGATGACGTCAATAACCACTAAAAAAACACCACTTAGTCATTTCCTGAAATGCCTGCAAACCGACCCCATTGCAGTCCTATTGCATACTTGACGGCCAGATCTCTGCGGCCATAAATCACTCACGGATACCGCTGGAAAGCCCATTTTCAGACGTTTCCCTTCAGACCAGGGATCTTTCGTGGCAATTGGTGATTGGCTTGTGGCAATATCTAGACCCGGTAGCCATACTGGACTGATCACCATTGTTCCTAGGCCTATATCTCGTACGATTATCTGCGGCCATAAGTCACTAGTGGATATTGCTGAAATACCCATTTTAAGACGACTCTGCTGTGACCCAAGATTTTTCGTGGGACTTACTGATTGGCCACTGGTAAGCTTTATACCCCGTGTCCATACTTCACCCATATACATGATTGACAGGTTCTTCGCTTGGGTGAGGGATCTTTCTTGACAACTGAAAATTTGCTAATGACAAGATCTAGACCCGGTAGCCATACTGGACTGATCATCAATGTTCCTAAGCTTATATCCTACGATTATCTGCGACCATAAGTCACTAGTGAATATTGCCGGATTGCCCATTTTAAGACGATTCTCCTGTGACCCAGGATCTTTCGTGGCAATAATTAATTGGCCACTGGTGAGCTTTATACCCCATGTCCATACTTCACCCATAGACATGGGTAACAGGTTGATTTCTCCTCCAAGTCACCTATTGCATATTTGACGTGCATTTCTCTGCAGCCATCATCACTCACGGATACCGCTGGAAAGCCAATTTTAAGACCACTCTCCTGTGACCCCGGATATTTCGTGGCAATTAATAATTAGCCACTGATAAGCGTTACACCCCGTGTCCTTATTTCAACCATAGACACGATTTACAGGTCAATCCTTCCGCCACTTCCTTGCGGCCATAAGTCACAAATTGCATATTTGACGGGCAGTTCTCTGCGGCCATAAATCATTTACGGATACCGCTGGAAAGTCCATTTTCAGACGCCTCCCTTGGAGTGAGGGAACTTTCGTGACGATTGATAATTGACTAATGAATCATTGTTCTTAGGACTATATCTCGCACGATCATCTGCGGCCTCCCTTGGGGTCAGGTTTGTAACAATTCAACAAGGCAGAGACCGAGCGTGGTAAATGCATGCTGATCGACTGTTTCGTATAATCGATGTAAAATATGTAAGTTTAGACTACATTTTCAATAAACAAGAACCCGCAAAATCTTGATTGTCTTGAAATAATATATAGGAGAATAACTAAATTGTGAAGTTCGCATGCGGATATAAGTCCAAACTGAACGCAAACTAAGTCCACGGGCACTGTTACATGCTATGTCTCATTTGTTTGGATGTTCTAGAAATAATTATCGGATTTTCGACTCAGACTTCAATTTCACAAATTTAGTCGTGCATACCCTATCACTTATGGAAGCCGGTGTAGCGTGAGAAAAGGCAGACTGTGAAATTGATCAGACCTTACATTTCTCACAGTACTGTCGTGAAAATTTTCAGGCGTGAAAATCTTAAGACGGGTTGATTTAATGCGATTTAGATTTGTATTTTTCGACATCTGATCCCTCCCCTATACTCATAGTCAGAGTCAGTTATGGGACACGTTTTATCTCCCCTATACTCAGTCAGTCGGTTCTGGGACACTTTGCCCTTCCCATATACTCATACTCACAATCTGTTCTGGAACACCTTGTCCTTTCCCCTATGTTCATATTCACAGTGGGTTCTAGGACATCTAAACCCTCCCCTATACTCATAGTCACAGTCTGTAGTGTGACACCTGGTCCCTCCCCTATACTCATAGTCAGTCAGTTCTGGGACATCTGGTCCCTTCTATATACTCACTATCACAGGCAGTTATAGGATACCTGGTCCTTTTCTCTATACTCATAGTCAGTCAGTAATTGGACACTTGGTCCTTACGTATACTCATGTTCAAAATCGGTTCTGGGACACCTGGTCCCTTCTATATTCTGATACTCATAGTCGGTTCTGGGACATGACTCACAGTCGCAGTCAGTTCTTGGAAACCTTGTTCCATCCCTTATAACTCACAGACGGTTTTTGAACACCTGGCCCCTACCATATATTCAAAGCCGCAGTCGGTTCTGGGACACTTGGACCGTCACATTCCCATATGTTCATACTTACAGTCAATTCTGGGACACCTGGTCCCCTCCCTTATACGCTTAGTCGGTTCTGGGAAACCTGGTCCCTACAGCTTACTCAAAATTGCAGTAGGTTTTGGGACACTTGATCTCTTCCTCTATATTCAGTCAGTCAGTTGGAAACTTGGTTCATTTTCTTATGTACATACTCAGTCAGCTCTGGGACATTTGGTCCCTTTATCAATATGTATAGTTTCAGTCAGTCACTTGGTCCCTTTTCCTATGTTCATATTTTAGGTCAGTTCTCACAGTTGGTTCTAGGACACCTTGTCCAGTGCTGCGTTAACGTACACTTTAATCTTTGATGGTGATAATCATAATAAAACATTTTTTGTTTCTAAGAAGAAAATTACACGACAGGGTTATACATCTTTCCTGCCGAAAATATATTGTTGGGTGTATAGACACTTAGTAAAATGGGACGAGCTATTACATCTGTATGCCGGGTTCTATTTCAATATGTAATGATTGTCAAGGGTATTTTCAGCTGCTACCACGTCACGTGCTTTTTGAAACACTATAACTATCTAATCAATGTTTTGTAAAACAGAAAGATTTTCTTTTCAGCACACATTTTTTGGCTTTCTTGGGCTTTTTCACAGGATTAAAACATTCAAAGGTATGAGTGATACACTTTGAATTGGAACTGTAACAATCTGATTCCATCTCTGCCTATACATTTGCACACAGTAAGCACTTTTTCAGGTGAAATTAATCCAATATAATTGGTTGACCATCCATTTCCTAATGCTATTTAAAAATCTGTAAGAGGAATTTGACAGTGACTATTGGATACAATAAACAGTGCTATTATATATATATATATACACAATGTATTCCTTTCATTGACTGACAATAGGTCAATCGAAAAAGGTCACTATCAAACAGTATCATTGATAAACATTGTGGCAATATCATTAACATGCACTTTACAATATGATTCAGTATTTGCCAACTCAAGTTACAGCAATTATTTGTCAAAGTTTTAATCTTATAGCACTGTTCATCTTATTGAAATCACTATGACCACCAATGTCACTGCTATGGAACTCCCCCATGATAGCATCACTGGCTCCATTTTTCACAACAGTTACATGTTTCAGTGACTTTTGCAATCTCTTGCACAGAACATCACCTGAAATGTAAATAATGGTATTTGAAATTTTGCTAAAGGTTTGTGTATGGCTAATTAAATTTACACAATATAACTATTAACAATTTAAGAACAGATACAGGTACAGATAAAGGTAATTAGCTAATTGATTGTCAGCTGTTACTTTACAAACAATTAGGAGTTTTTATATTTTACCATCATATTTGTATTCTACTAAAATGATTTTTAAATTCAGTTACAAACAAATGTACTGAGATCACACTGCATGTACGTGCAAACTTCTTTCTGTGGATATTGTTCAACCAGATACCACAACATTCTAATGCAGTTTGTAGTCTTTGCACATGTATGAAACAGCAAGCACAAGGTGCTGAACAGGATCAGACTGTATAGATATGAAGGTTAATCTTGACCTGCATATTGCACGAGGGATATTATAATATATAGAGACACATGTGCGGGTTAAATGTATTTGCTATGCTCTTTTGTAAATACACATTCACATACTTTTGTTAATATGCAATTTGTCACATTTTCTTAAGGTTTGTTCGTATATATATCAATGCCCTAGAGATCCTAATATTTAAACAATATTGAGAACGTTGTGCGTATAGATGATAAAGTAATTAACTCTTTCAGCGCCGTATTTCTAAATCCAACTGTTCTATCTTATGTTTTTTAGTTTACATTTAAACATTGTGAAGTATTAAGTGCGAAGTGCAGCCTTGGTTTTTTATGCCGTGAAAATTGTAAGACTTATGTATATGTATACATGTTAGGAGTTCTTATGTATATTCCTTTTAAGACTATAGGAAACAGTGGGCAGTTTGCATGAATGAGCCTTGTTTTTTAAGCCATGGAAATTGTTAGACTTGATGAAACGATGATAATAAGTTACTTTGGAAGTTGTCATGGCTCCAAAAAAACAAAAGTTTGTATTAAATAGCATTTTTAACAAGTAAATTAATTTTAGAATGGCGAAATCAATTTACACAATATTAATATTTTGGTTTGGACCAAAGTTTGAAACATAATTTGTAGCTGTGAAAAATATCAGACTATATGAAAATGGCATATATAGCTCATAATGGGCAGACTTTTGTTTCCACAATGTTTCCAAATCCATACAATAATCATTGTTTCATTTATGTGAACTTCCCATGTTTATGTATACATGTAAGGAGTTCTTATGTATATTTATTTTAAGACTATAGGAAACAGTAGGCAGTTTGCATGAATGAGCCTTCGTTTTTTAAGCGATGAAAATTGTAAGACTTGATGAAACGATGATAAAACTATAGGAAACAGTGGGCAGTTTGCATGAATGAGCCTTGTTTTGTTAAGCCATGAAAATTGTAAGACTTAATGAATCGCTGATAAGAAGCTACAGTGTAGGTCTCCATGGCTTCCAAAATACAAACATCTGTATGAAATAGCATTTTTTACAAGTAAATTAATTTTAGAATGGCTAAATAAATTTACACAAGATTAATATTTGGGTTTAGTATGGGGATCAAAGTTTGAAACATAATTTGCAGCTGTAAAGAATATCAGACTATATGAAAATGGCATAGAAAGCTCATAATGAGCAGACTTTAGTTGCCACAATGTTTCCAACTCCATACAATAATCGTTGTTTTATTCATGTCAACTTCCCATGTTTACGCATACATTCTTTCAAAGTCGACTACTACTGATATGATGTTTGTGGAAATGGGTGGGACATAATTGATACCAGTGCACATTTTAAGAAAAGATATAGTTAATTAGCAGCCTTTACTTAACACAAAATAAGGAGTTTTATGTATATTCCTTTTAACCTTTTTTCACATACAGACACTTTCTGACACTTTTGCGGCAGATGCGTTTTGAAATAATTGTGGCAAAAGGAGAAATTGCTTGAAACAAGCAATTTCTCTTTTTGCCACAACTGTTTCAGCTCTTGTCCATAATAATGTTTTCATTTATAGTGATTTTCCATAATTGTGCCTAGTTGTTTCCAAAGTCTTCTGCTGTAGATTTGCTGTATTTATGTAAGAAACAAGTTTAAAACATAATTTGTAGCTGGTAACAAATATCAGACTATATGAAAATGGCACAGATAGATAGCTAAAATGTAACCACAGCTTTAAAAAGCCATCGGGAGTGTTAACCCTTTCCCTCATACAACAAGTCTGAGGCAGACGAATTTGAACATATTTTGTTAAATTTGTTTTTTCTCTATAATTGAATTGATAACCTATGACTAAAAATTAAAAACATTGTGGCAAAAGGAGAAATTGCTCATATTGAACAATTTCTTCTTTTGTCACTATGTTTTCAAAAAAGCGTCTATAAGATGGAAATGGTTAAAGGTCTATGTAACAAGTAATTACATTGAAAAATAGCTGATATTTCATTAAACACAATGTTAATGTTTGGATGGTATTTGGGGAAATATATTTGTGTTAACACTTTCCCACATACATCATATCTGTAGAAGTCGACTTTGAAAACATGTAAGCATAAACATAGGAAGTCGACATGAATAAAACAATGATTATTGTTTGGAGTTGGAAACATTGTGGCAAAAAAGTCGCACAGTATGAGCTGTGTCTTCTATTGCCCCAAATGTTTTCTAGTTGTCTCCACTGTTTCAAAGGTAGGAAATGTGTAGGACATAAATGATATCAGTGCTCATATTAAGAAATTAATATTCTAAAGAAGAATAAGATTAGTTAATCAGCAGCTGTTACTTTACAAACAATAAGGAGTTCATATGTATATTTCTTTTAAGACTATAGGAAACAGTGGGCAGCTTGCATGAATAAGCCTTATTTTTTTTAAGTCAACATTTTCAATTTTCAATTAATACAATTGAGTATACAAAACATAACAGTTTCAGCACAACTGACTTCCCATATTTATTCATACATGTTTCAAAGTTGTCTGCTGCAGAATTTGGAAGACATATTCCTAGACTTATTGTCAACTAATTTTTATTACTGGTTTAGTCAAGGATTGCCTCTGTACAAATACCTTTTATGTAGAAAATTTCAGATTTTTTTTATAATGTTGTCTTTGGTTGACTCTTCCCCGACCTGGTCCTTGAAAACTGGTAGGAAATATTCCATGAGTCAGGAATACCTTTGTCATCATATTCAGTGGTATCCATGGCTGGAAAGCCGAAACTCAGTGACTTATCACTTATTCAATAATGTCATCACATTAATACTTATTCACTTGTAGCCCTGCAAATATACCGTCTGACTCACTTCTATGTTATTGAACACTTAAGATTATAATACAAATAACAATATTAAAAAATAAACCTAGCTCAACTGATACATATACATGCACTGTAAAGTTAACAATTTGTTTTTTTGACTTTTTTACTGCCTTATATAATTAAATATTTGGTGAGCAAAATTAAGGTATTAATGCCCTGCTCTCTAAAGACAGTTGTAAGTGAATTACAAGAAAGGGATACAAAGAACACAAAGGTGGAGAAATTAATACAATAAACAAGAGGGCCATGTTGGCCCAGGAATCGCTCACCTGATTTGTTTCTTCACTTAACTATATAAGCCCCGGCCCCTGGCAGCCATAGTTTACGATCATTCATCTTGGCTTGAAGGAATCTGATAGAGGGTCACCTTAGGAACATTTCTACAAAATTATTTGAAAATCAGCCAGACACTTTTGGAGGAGAAGATTTTTTAAGTTTTCACTATAGCCATTTCATGCAAAATAGCCCTGCCCATTGGCGGCCATGTTTTTTGACTAATCAATATGGCTTGAAGGAATCTAAAAGTGGGTCATTCAAGAAACATTTCTACAAAATTATTTGAAAATCGGCTTGACACTTTCGGAGAAGAAGATTTTTTAAGTTTCCACTATAGCCATATAAGGCAAAATAGCCCCGCCCCCCTGGCCGGCCATGTTTATCAACCAATCAACTTGGCTTGAAGGAATCTGATAGAGGGTCATCCTAGGAATATTTCCACAAAATTATTTGAAAATCGGCCTGACACTTTCGGAGAAGAAGATTGTTTAAGTTTTCATTATAGCCGTTTAAGGCAAAATAGTCCCGCCCCCCTGGCGGCCTTTTTTTTTTCGACTAATCAACATGGCTTAAAGGAATCTAATAGAGTGTTATCCAAGGAGCATTTCTACAAAATTATTTGAAAATCTGCCAACCAGTTTGGGAGAAGAAGATTTTTTAAGTTTTCACTATAGCCATATAATGCAAAATAGCCCTGCCCACTGGCGGCCATATTTTTCGACCAATCAACATGGCTTGAAGGAATCTGATAGTAGGTCACTTAAGGAACATTTTTACAAAACTATTTGAAAATCGGCCTGACACTTTCGGAGGAGAAGACTTTTTAAGTTTTCACTATAGCCATATAAGTCAAAATAGCCCCGCCCCCCTGGCGGCCATGTTTTTCTACCAATCAACATGGCTTGACGGAATATGATAGAAGGTCATCCAAGTAACATTTCCACAAAATTATTTGAAAATAGGCCTGACGCTTTCAGAGGAGAATATTTTTTAAGTTTTCACTATAGCCATATAAGGCAAAATAGCCCCGCCCCACTGGCGGCCATTTTTTTCGACCAATCAACATGGCTTGAATGAACCTCATAGAAGGTCATACAAGGAACATTTCTACAAAAATATTTGAAAATCTGCCAACCAGTTTGGGAGAAGGAGAATTTTTTTTTTTATTATTTCGTTGCCATGGAAACCAGAATTCTGCATGGATCCCAACAAATTGAAGGAAATCTGGTGAGGTTATTGAGAGATTGCTTTCTGTGAAGTTTCATCCCGATTGACCCACTGGTTACTGAGGAGAAGAAGTTGACGGACGACGCACGACGGACGACGGACGCCGGACAAAAGGCGATCACAATAAGTCACCTTGAGCAAAGCTCAGGTGAGCTAAAAAACATTCACCAATACACTATAATCATCAGATCTTCAAACACCTCAACATTTGGGCAAACAATAAAGTCATAGATTATCAATTCGATTATAGAGATTTTCTATTTTTTGACAAAATATGTTCCAAGTCGTCTGCTGCAGAATTGTCGTATGAGGAAAACTGATAATTCAATACTGGATATAATACGAAAAAAAACCATGAATGGGTTTTTTCGCTTATAGTTAACAGGTGTGAGATTTTTTTTTTTTTTTTTTTTTTTTCAATAACCCATGAAGCTTTCTGAAATGAAACTGGCCAAATCAATGGGGGCCGCCATTTTGGGTATGTATAAAATGAGCCGAGAAACACGGATTGAAAAAAAATTATTGTCGTCTTTTTAATATTTTTTTTTAAATCGATATTTTGGGTATGTATAAAATGACACGAAAAACACGGATTTTTTAAATTATTGTCGTCTTTTTAATATTTATTTTTTTAAATCGATATTTATTAAAGTGCTGTGTTTTGGGGGAATTAACATTAAAAATAAATGGAACTCTGTCAGAAATATGTTTTCCCGTTCGTCAAAAAAACGACAGCATTAGACTTCTACGCCTGAACCTAAATGTTGACTGTATCGTAGCCAAAGAAGGACGTGACGTCATTTCCGTAACACTTTATCTTGGCGTAACGTCAATGGAGCGACGTCGTTTCCCGCAAAAAAGTGGTATCAACATGAAATACCCCAAATTCCTATACATGAGCTATTTATCAAACATTGTGGCAAAAGGGTAACTTTCTCATAAGGAGCAATTGTTCTTTTAGCGACAATCTTTCCCTAAATCGTCTGTTGCAAAGGCCTCAGAAACCGTCTCTAATAGGGAAAGGGTTAAGCAGAAATGTGACCCCTTACATCATTTGTTCCAGTCATATTGACTGGTTGAAAAAGGCAGTTGCCAGGTGGCATCAGCAAAGAGCTGATCTTTTTGCTTCTTTACCATAATGCAGGTGATCGATTTAGGATCATCTTGGCCATCATGTTTTAACCTCGTTCATTATAAATGTATTCCTTGATGTTCTGAAAGTCTTTACTTTATTATTTTCTGTTCGTAATAATAGACGACAGCAATACGAATTCCAAATACTTTTTGATAATGCACGAAACATGACATTAACATTATTATTGTCTAGTCAATTACTTATAAATCCTTTTTTATGGCCAAAGTATGCTCTTTAATTTTTGTTTATAATTATCTTGCGGTTTTTTTCGTAAATAGGTAGTACCTATAGATATATTAATAAATAGTAGTCCAGGTTCATAATAACATTGCAATTTGGATTAAAAATATGAGAAAAATTAATTCATAATATTAATATAATGTTATTATACTTAATAGGTTTCTTATCTACTAAGAAGGATTAAACATGTGAGGAAATGTTTTTATAATATGAATATAAAGTGATAGGTTTTTGGTAAATTGTAATGAGTAACACTGCATATGGAATTCCAGTCATGAACGATATGGCCGAGCCCCGGTAGCTCAGTCGGTAGCGACGCGGGCTGTCAATCCAGGGGTTGTGAGTTCGAATCCCGGCTCGGCCAACTTTCTTTCCGACGATTGACAAAAGTCAATGCGACATGCGTCATTCGTCTTCCACCAATGGGGAATATATATGAGAAATTTTTAAAAAACGGCGTTAAACCCTAATCAATCAATCAATCATGAACGATATGACTTATAATTATTTTTCCAGCTACGTTTTCAAATAGGAAGTAATTGGCAATGACATGAATAAATAGTATCATCATGTACATTGCATTATAAAAGTGGAAACTCATCTATTTTGATTATCAAAGCAACATCAATTAATAATCTGTGAATCAAAACTTGTGAACAACCAATTAATATTTAATTTCAATACTAATAACATATGTTTACATTATATTGTTTATTTGGACCAAGGACGCTATGTAACTATAAAAAGAAGTGTGCCTGTTTGGACATAACACATCCATAGGGTGTGAATTGTATCATCTTGATTTGACATAATAAGAATTTCAATGTGGAAGACAGTGGTACAGAGGTGGAGGGTCGGCCTCTTGCACTAAAGGTCATGGGTTTGAATGTTGTGATGAGTGGGTTCTGCTTTTGGTATTTATCCACACAAACAGGGCATATGCTGGTTAAGTATCTAGAAAGCAGACATAAAGCGTTATTAATATAAGTTTAAAGCTTCTTTCGTAATAGATGTAAAATAGACAAGATTAAACAAATTACATAAACCAGGGTAACTGCGATACTTCAAATACAGAATGTTTCGCAATAAATTCAAATTACAATAGGTCCTGGGATATTAAGTTAAGCAAATAAGGAGGGAAGTCCTCGTGGAAGTCATCAGTCCTTCATTCCTGACTGACAAAAATTCCATTGAACTCACAATTTTTTAAGCAAAAATTGGTTGAACAAAATAGGGAAATATATGAAACGAGAGCATTCGGACTGACAAGTTTTAAAAGTTATTGTGAAGTCTGGTAATGATATTAGAGAGTAAAAGGGAAAAAAGGTGGTTTCTTTGCATTTATACAGCAATAGAGCACATATGAATTTTGAAAGAGATGTTATTGTTTGTTTAGTTCATGATCTTTCTTAAGTGAACACGTTTGGATTTTAGAGATTGTCAATACCTTTGTTTCAATGTTTTAATTGTGGTAAGGGAAAGTTTGCAGCAGACAACTTTTGAAAACATAATGATTGTATTTTGTATGCCAAGCCGAAGTGAGAGTGGGTTGTGAGTATGTTATGCAGCTCGGGCAACATCTTTCCAACATTTGCAAAGCCAATGCGACATTTCATTCCACCAATGTGCTTTAAGTCAATGTGGAAAAGCAACCAGTTACTTAGAAAGATTGTTGTGTGGAAATCCGGCTTTGAGATAGCCAGAAAATACATGAGTTGGTGAACTAACGAAATTGATAAGAATGAACAATTATTGAAAAGGGCATTAAACCAATTTAGCCGTTTTATTTGTGTATTGATTCTCCCATGTATGATTTTAAGTGTGAAAATTGTAGTAAACTTGCTCGTACCACGATTTAGAAGTTTGAACACTCGATCAGTGTGGGATCAGTAGGTAATCTACATACTCCAGCTTACAGAATTCGCGACCCCAGTTTCCTAAGAATAGTCGACCCCATCTAAGACCCTAGTTTATAAAGATGTGAATGGATGATGGTTCTTTTGTTGTATAATCACTACATGTTGGTCATGTTTATTGAAATAATAATGTATGTTAACATTGTAATAAAAGTATATGTTAACATTGTAATAAAATTGTATGTTAACATTTAATAAAAATGTATGTTAACATTTTAATAAAATTGTTGTATAATGATTGTGCTTTTCTTTTCGTATGTTATAAATTTGCTACATTGTTTTGATAATGTAAAATAAAATGATTATTACATTGATCTATCAAAAAATAGGGGATTTATCAGTGTAATAATTTTAAAAGGATTCACACTGTATAAAATCACTCGTGAGGATATCAGTTTTGGAGTGACGATATACTTTTGTCGGAACTACTTTCTATGTTTACCAAATTATGTCCAATAGACTACAGGTAACAGTAGATTGAAACAAGAAACATGTCTAAAAATAATATAACCAATGTGAAATTATATAAAGCCTACATTCAGTTTGTCCTATAAATCTACATTGTCAATCTTCACTTGAAATCCCTGTCCTTGTCATGTAATTATTATGCATCTTGTCGATCATGATGTTTATGCAGTAAGTCACATTTCTCAAGTCAAAGATGCTTGCATTTAAAGACAAACAAACACCTATGACCAAAGGACAAATTACAAACTGCCTTTAACACACTCTGAGTCTTTCCTTCACTATACATTCCACTTATTCTTACAGTGAAGTAGATCTACATTTAAATTTCTACATGTTTTGGAACAATATATTAATTAAACAAATCAGATTTTACCAATCGTGACCTCGCTGTTGTGTTATAAAATACATGGACCCTCGTGAAGCTCCTATGACACATTAATACGAAAGCGTATAAAATAACATACATGTATCCATTGTTGGTGTATAGTAAACATGACACATAAGTCTTACTTATTAAATTGAACAGACTTAATTCCACAACCAAAATATATTCACGATTAAAATCACACTCCTTTTTTAAATAAAATAAATTATGCATTAATCCAAAACATCACTGCTAGCACACTTATTATGCTTCGTTACAAAATAAAAACAACATGGATGAAATTTTACGGGTACTTGTGACAGTGTATTCATGCGCGACCATTACGTCATTTAAGCGAGGATTTTGGCGTACTGGCTCCTCCCAATTATACCGCTTAGCTTGACTTTTCATCATTTAAAAAAAAATAGAAGGAATAAAATGAACAGATCAATAACCTGTATTCCGATGATATTAGAAATATGTCATCCGATAACACCCATTCTCAAATATTTTTAATATCATCGGAATACAGGTAATTAATCTCTATATATATTGTGTTTGAAGTGCTAGAATTTTTTTTTTTTTTGGATGGCACAGACGATTGACGGTGGGATGGGAGCTCTACACATTTACCTACTAGTGAATATACTACAGAAAGGGGCCAAACTTCTGCAGCAAATTTTGAAATGATTGTGGCAAAAGAATGATCAATGTCTCCTTTCGCCACAGTGTTTATAACTTCATTGAATATTTTTTAATTATTTTTCATTTATGGAGTTTCGATAGTTTTCGATATTTTTTACTAAATGTTTTCAAAGTCATCTGCAGCAGATTAACTATTTAGAACACATCAAGATCATGTTAATGAGGTCGACTAAACCTGGGGTCGAGAATTCGTCGCGTCGAGATTTCTGGTTACCCATATCCCTTGGTCATTGAAACAATCAGCGACAGGTATAAATTATATCTCTCTGACACAACTTACGGTACTTAGTATCAAAAACAACAAATGAAAACGATCAATTCACAATTAAAAGGTAATTGAAGGGACCCGTATCGAGGGTAAACAAAACAAAATGCGAACGAAAATCGTAAAAGTTACGATCCTGACAGTTAAATCTATTGAGTGACTGAAGGAGTATAAGCAAACAAAAAAAATGAAAATCACCTGTAAAATTCTATAATCGACTTGGTACCAACGCATATCTTGTCCGGAATGTAACAAGTCTCATTTATTTCACGGCCATGAATTTCTTATTATTCGCTGTTTCTGCGCATGCGCAGTACGGTAAATATGAATATTTTCACGGTCTAAACAAATTCACGATACAACGGTCCTTTAATGATTGACACAATATACCCGAGTGAGAGATATAATTTAAGTGTGGAGATCTGCGAAAACAAACCATAAAGCTTAATCAAGTAGTATATATCCTGATCCGCCCGTAAGTCAGTGTCGCCTGATCCTGCTCCGTGCTATATACATCAACACAGAAACACTCAGTTAAATAGATACGGACACTGTCCAAAAATGTTTTACAAAATAAACGGAGTGAGAGATACCATCCATAAAGTCTAATCAAGTAGTATAGATTGAGCGAATAAGAGAAGCCTGATCTGGTCCTGCTATTTGTAAACAATACAAAGGAACTGACTTCGATAAATACGGACACTGTCAAATAGAGTTTCACAAAATAAACGGAGTGAGAGATACCAACCATAAAGCCTAATCAAGTGGTATAGACCCAGATACTCCCGCAAGTCAGTGTCGCCTGATATTGCTCCGTGTTATATACATCAACACAGTTAAATAGATACGGACACTGTCCAAGAATGTTTCACAAAATAAACGGAGTGAGAGATACCAACCATAAAGCCTAATCAAGTGGTATAGACCCAGATCCTCCCGTAAGTCAGTGTCGCCTGCTCCTGCTCCGTGTTATAAACATAAACACAGTTAAACAGATACGGACACTGTCCAATAATGTTTCCCAAACTAAACGGAGTGAGAGATACCAACGATAAAGATTAAGCCAGTGGAATAGACCCAGATCCTCTCGCAAGTCAGTGTCGCCTGATATTGCTTCGTGCTATATACATCAACACAGAAACACCCAGTTAAATAGATTGTATGTCTATTTTATCAGAGGCTGTATTTAATGTACGTTTATTCTACCAATACACAGATATTGCCTTTGTATGTCTATTTTATCAGAGGCAGTATTTAATGTACGTTTATTCTACCAATACACAGATATTGGCTTTTGTGTGTCTATTTTATCAGAGGCAGTATTTCATGTATGTTTATTCTACCAATACACAGATATAGCTTTTGTATGTCTATTTTATCAGAGACTGCATTTAATGTATGTTTATTCTACCAATACACAGATATAGCCTTTGTATGTCTATTTTATCAGAGGCTGCATTTAATGTACGTTTATTCTACAAATACACAGATATTGCCTTTGTATGTCTATTTTATCAGAGGCAGTATTTAATGTATATTTATTCTACCAATACACACATATAGCCTTTGTATGTCTATTTTATCAGAGGCAGCATTTAATGTACGTTTATTCTACAAATACACAGATATTGCCTTTGTATGTCTATTTTATCAGAGGCAGTATTTAATGTACGTTTATTCTATCAATACACAGATATTGGCTTTTGTGTGTCTATTTTATAAGAGGCAGTATTTAATGTATGTTTATTCTACCAATACACAGATATAGCCTTTGTATGTCTATTTTATCAGAGGCTGTATTTAATGTACGTTTATTCTACCAATACACAGATATTCCCATTGTATGTCTATTTTATCAGAGGCTGCATTTAATGTAAGTTTATTCTACTAATACACAGATATTGCCTTTGTATGTCTATTTTATCAGAGGCAGTATTTAATGTACGTTTATTCTACCAATACACAGATATAGCCTTTGTATGTCTATTTTATCAGAGGCTGCATTTATTGTAAGTTTATTCTACCAATACACAGATATAGCCTTTGTATGTATATGTTATCAGAGGCAGTATCTAATGTATGTTTATTCCATCAATACACAGATATAGCCTTTGTATGTCTATATTATCAGAGGCTGTATTTAATGTATGTTTATTCTACCAATACACAGATATAGCCTTTGTATGTCTATTTTATCAGAGGCAGTATTTAATGTAAGTTTATTTTACCAATACACAGATATTACCTTTGTATGTCTATTTTATCAGGAGCTGCATTTAATTTATGTTTATTCTACCAATACACAGATATAGCCTTTGTATGTCTATTATGTCAAAGGCAGTATTTAATGTCTGTTTATTCTACCATTACACAGATATTGCCTTTGTATGTACATGTTATCAAAGGCAGTATTTAATGTCCGTTTATTCTACAAATACACAGATATAGCCTTTGTATGTCCATTTTATCAGAGGCAGTATTTAATGTCAGTTGATCTGCAGTTTATTTTAAAAAATAAAATTATAAACGATTTGCGGAATAAAACAAGTAAATGCAATCTAATTTTGTTCAAAAGTGTAAATATTGCCGTCTGCAGGCACGTATAAATGGAGGAATGGGTTCAAATAATAGTTAACAAAATACCATGTCTTGAACCCTATGTTAGACACGTCCATTGTTACAATATTCTAACGCTTTCCTCATGCAGAAGCTTTCTGAAGTTTCTGCAAAAGACAACTTTTCAAAACATTCTGGCAAAAAAAGAAATTGCTTATGGTGATCATTTAATGTTTTCACTTCCATCCAATACTTGTTTTTTTCATTCATGAAAGCTTTCATATTTTTGAATTAATGTTTTAAAAGTCTTCTGCTGCAGACTTGTTGAATGTTGGAAAGGTTTAACCGACTACCCGATAAAATACTTTTGAAATTGTCTTCGTTGATATTGTTTGAATATGACTAAATATGACTTCTTCAATATTAGAAGTATACTTTTGTTACAGTAAAAGCAACACAGGACACTGAAATGAAGTGCATCATGTCATGACAATTGAAAAAGAGCACTCATTTGTTGCACATTATTAAAAATATTTTGGTAAAGGATGCAGTTATCTAGCATCAGTTGATTTTGAAATGTTGCGTTATATCAAAATGTTCATCAATTCATTTGTTCATTCATTCTATGAGTTTAATGACAAGACAAAATAGCATTTTGTTGTAACTATACATTTCTTTCAAACACTTAACACTACATTTACACATTTTAAATACAAATAAATGAAAAATAGTATTACTAAAATCTCCTGTATATGCTTGATATCAACTAAATAACAAATTTTAACTTTAATAAATTAATGTTTATTTTTGACAATGAAGTAAATGTTCAAACTGTTAAACCCGAACGTTTTAGAAAAAGCCCTTTTTTCAAAAAATATTGTTTAACCAGGTATTCGGACATATAGTTGTACATCACAAAGTGTTTAACCCTTTCCCCCATATAGTCGCTTTCTGACGATGGCTTTTTGAAAACATAGTGACAAAAGAAGAAATTGCTCAAAACGAGCAATTTCTCCGTGTGCCACAATGTTTTCCACGTTTAGTCATAGTTATCCATACAATTGTAGAAATTTTCTATTTCCTTTTTAAAAATATGTTCAAAGTCGTCTGGTGCAGAATTGTCCTATGATGGAAAGGGATGTCTGTGACATAAATTGTCGTTCATTGTCTGGGGAAGATTTTAACCCTTTTCAAAATACAGCACATCAGAAACAGACGACATTGAACAGAGTGACACATATAGAAACTCCCTTTAAATACAAGATTAAATTACAATAAAGAGTTGAACGTATTGGAGCAAATTGAGAAGTTGCTCATTGTGAACAATTCATATTTCGTCACACTAGTTAATTTAACAGTTTTAACCTTTTCCCACGTACCAATATTTTGAACCCTATTCAATAATTACCCTTTCATTTATATTTGCCTATATATATTACATGCCGTATATTTCAGATTCTTAGTATGTGGGAAACGGTTAATGACATGGGTATAATTTGGAAGTATGATATATTGTAGGACATAGACCCGTGTACCGTCCACAATCCTTGCCTCTAATCAAAGAATACGGTGTTTTTCAGATCGGATAAAACGTTTTCCAATTTAATTCTCGTTCGTCAAAAATATGGATAATCTCTACAAATTAAACTATAATTATTAAATAGAATTGGAAATATTTTTGCAATTGAGAGCAATATAACCCTTTACCTAATGTTTACAAATTCCATCTGCTGTAAATTCATTTGTAGGTAGAAAAGGTTTAAATGACCTTGCGGCAACCCATAGTTTATTTCAGCACAAGATATGAAATAATTGGCATTTGATCAAAGATATATTTCAATTGAATAGACCTGGTTATTTTAAAAATCTGATTGAACAAATATAATCTTTAAGGTATTGCTTATGTACATGGATACTATCACTCTATTGTTTAATATTTTGGCACTATGCCGTCTTCAGGTTTAATTCTTTCAAACTTGCAAATGCATTTTGACACATCTGCAAAAGAACACATTTGAAAACATTGTGACTCATGCTTTAACAGTTGGTACCAGCAGTCAAAGGGTTAACCGTCACATGAAGTTGAATTTATTGTTTGAGGTACATGTATTACGCCGTTTTCATCATTAATTCAGTTATATTAGGGCAACAGTTCACTTATCCGTGATGCCTTGGAAAACAAACCCGTACAAGGCATAAACTTTGATTGCCAAATTGCACTAGACTATACCAGTCGCTACTTAGGATCGAACCCGGGACACCCGGTTCCTAATCTCAGGCATAGTAAATATGGAATACAAAACAACGTATTCAATTGGATCGCTATGACTAAAGGCAAGCTCATTTAAGACACTGGATTTAGTTTATGAATATATAAGCAAAGTAGGTGGTGAATCCGTCACTGGTTATGTGATTCTGATAGAAACAGTCTCCATGTTGACGTCAAGCCGCACAATTTTAAATAGTAAACATGTAAATTGTAAATGAGGTTATCAAACAGCTATTGTCAATGATTCCATTATCTAATTAAAGCCTGTTGAAGGTTAAAATGGGAAAAGTTGGCAATATAAAGCTACCCAGAGACTAGAATGGAACACAATTGTGACAAAACGGAAACATTTCTAGTTTTGAGCTATTCCTCCATTTGTCTTAATGTTTTCAAAAGTCGTCTGCCTCAGAGGCGTCGGAATCGTCTGTATTCGGAAAAAGGGTTAGGCGATACCGTGTATTCGAGAAGCAACATTTACCCAAAAGGCTATATTATCAAAAATCTTTTCAAGGACAAATTACAAATCCTGACTAGATCAAGAACATTTCTCTCTCTTTTGTTCAAAGCAAAACATAATAATACATTAATGCTTAATTTATACATTTGTTTTGTGTACTGTTTTGCAATTCAGACATTTAACACGACATAATGTAATCGATCAGCACTGCAGCGATTCTTTCTATGAAACAACCAGACGAGCACTTCAACTGATTTAATTTTACATTGATTAGGAAAACAATCCGTGATATTAATAATGTATAACCGCGTCGGTGATCGTAAGAGCGTCCGTATTGAGGAAGACTACTGAGTTGAATGTCACCAATCTTACATATTTAAACACTTAAAAGCATATTTCATAACAAAAAATCGCTTATAAAAATGCCAAAATTCCGAACCCTTTCTTACATATAGACGCTTTGCAACGCATCTGCAGCAGACAACTTTTAAAAACATTTGATGAGCAATTTCTTCATTGTCACAATGTTTACAGGTCTTTTCAATTATTTATACTATCTTTTTTGAGATTTTCCTTGTTGTTTTATAAATAATTATAATTAATAAGTCGTTTAACAAGTATTGCTACTTAAAAAGGTAACATTTTATATAAAAGTATTCATTAACTTAAAATCATTCCACCATTTATGTTTTGCAAGATATATGGGAAAACATTTGAAATATACTTTTTATTATTTACGTATTACTTAACGCTTAGTTAAGTTGGTGGAATTTAACCCGGGATTCTAATACCAGTCGGATTTGAAATACTTTAAACATTGTAGTAGCGGCTTCTCTCCTTGGCGCCCAGCGTTTGCCGCGATAAGCTTACCGGCATTACTGGTAATTTAGAAGTAATTTTTCTTAAATTTCCTTAAATTCCGAAATTTACTTGATGTGCAAGTAAATTTCGGAATTTAAGGCAATTTAAGGAAATTTACTTCTAAATTAAATCCAAATTTTCGTGCAGTGTAAGTTACCTAGGAAACGGCGTAATATAACGGGAAAACTATTGAAAGCGGCAACAAGCGCTATACAAGTGACTTTAAAATATTCAAAGCAGCATAAAGCACTATAAAACGTATCGATTTACAAGCCATTTCTGCACTGTGTATATACACTTAAACCTCTTGCCGGTGCTAAATATATAATGTATTGTATGTATTAGGTCTATAAACTATTGAATTTCACATGCCTTTCAAAACGAAGAGATATCTATCGATGAATAGAATAAATTGCATTTACCCTTTCCCGCATCTGGATAAAAGTGTTGAAAATCTCTTCAATTAAATGTTTGATTAAATGATTAATTTAATTTTTAGTTTTAGAATACAGTTGTAAACATTGTGGCAAAAGAAGGAATTGCTCATGATGAGCAATTTATGCATTCGCCACAATGTTTTCCAAACTCGTCTGCTGTAGGGGCGTCCGAAACGTCTGTATATTGGAATGGGTTAAGTCGTGTACATCTACTTAGTTTGGTACTCGGTTTACTATAGTAAATAAGAACGTCCGGCATGAACCGGCAATGGTGACTAGATTGGCAAACTTCTGTCAGAGAAACACATCTGTCCTACCTCCCCGTTTGTGTAGTTATTCAGATGTTGCCAATTACCGTGTCATAACGTATGCAAGTCAAATCATCGAAGTATTTGGTGGTTTTTCTTGACGCTTTTATCTTGTCACTTTAATGGAAAAAGGTACCGGTTGGCTTTTTAGAACAGTGCATATCGAGATATGAACTCTTCATACACTACTTATATTAGCTTGTTAGAAGGCTCTATTCTAATTAGACGGTGACTGAGCCACGGTAGACGATATTTCTTTTAAATGGATGGAGATCTGGCTCGATATATTTGAAGTCCTACCTACATTTCTTCCACGTTAAGTCATAGTCATAGATACGATTCAATACTATTGAGTTTATTATAAAGGTGGACTAAGACTAGACGACTTTTAACTGCATTTCGATCTCGATCCATATTGCCGACACTTTTGAACTAATATCATGCATGTTTACGTTCATGGACATATTCAACATAATTTCAACTATGCAAATCACGTGTATACTATTGAGATTAATCTAAGTGTGACTGAAACTATACTTATTTAAACTGAATTTAGATCCCGATCCACATTGACGACACATATCAACAAATATAATCGTGTTTATGTTCATGGACATATGCTACATAATTTCACCTGTGCAACTCACGTGTGTGCTATTGAGTTTAATCTTAAGGTATACTTAGACTAGACGACTTTTAACTGCATTTCGATCTCTATTCACATTGCCCTTCAGTCCAGATCCTGCCGAGCCTCGGTAGCTCAATCGGTAGCGACGCCGGCTGTCAATCCAGGGGTTGTGTGTTCGAATTCTTTCTGACATTTGATAAAAGTCAAGGCGATAAGCGTCACTCGTTTTCCACCAATGGACAAACAGTCTATGTGTAAAAGCAGCCAGTAGCTTGCGAAGTTTGTTGTGTGGATAACTAGTGCGAGGAAGCCAGGGAACACATGAGTAGGTGAACTGGCCGCCGTGATATGACTGAACAATTGTTGAAAACGGCATTAAATCCAACCATTTAAGATCCTGACCGGTGGGAACGATCAAGAGACGCGCACATATTTACAA
Source organism: Serripes groenlandicus (assembly GCA_031761405.1). Taxonomy (NCBI): domain Eukaryota; kingdom Metazoa; phylum Mollusca; class Bivalvia; order Cardiida; family Cardiidae; genus Serripes; species Serripes groenlandicus. The sequence continues at coordinate 19,771,720 of JASEVX010000014.1, forward strand.
CGTAATGGTGTTTTCTCTGCTCTTTTCGTTGACATCAGGTACTCCAGAGATACACAGGTTATTCCTTCTAGAAAAGTGTTGAAAAGCTTTGGCACGGTTTTCCAGAGTTTTGACTTGAGCTGTAAGTCGATCATTTTCAGATTATAGTATATCAAGACGATTAAAAAAACCCAGAGATGGCTTTAATAACTTTTGATGTGAGAAGGGCAAAAAAAGGGCTTTTCAGTTTAGTCTAAGGATGAAAGTGTTTGATTGATGCCTGACATAATAAATTCTACAAATCCAGCAGAACCAAGTCTAACAGATCTTTTTATAGATCCAGGTAACATAATTGCCTTAAATAGCACATGACGGCATGAAATTTCACGAATAAGTCGAAAACGTCTATTTATAGATCCTTGTTGTAGCGACACTAAATCTCAACAGTAATTTACGTTTTACATTTGTAATCAATATTTTGCTAAACAGGACATGTACACCTCTTAAAACCGACGAAATCATTGCTTGAATCACTTGTAACAAACATGAGTTCATCTAAATGGATTTCATTTAAAATGTGATGTCAGTGAATTACAAGTTTCTATTTTAACCCGGAAAATAATTGAAGGTAAGATATTTTACATAAACCATGTTATCGACAATATTAATATGAAATAATATTGGTTTTATATATGAGGGGTCCTCTACGAAAATGAGCCATAAGGCATTTTCGACAAGTGTAGATCGAAATCAATGAGCGCATCTGCGAAGTCTGACCTGTCTCTGCCTTGCTCACCAATTAGTCAGAGACGGTTTCAGGCAAAGCTATTTGGTTCCCCAGCATGGTCGTGCAGGCAGGTATTTCAGGTGTATTGATTACGTAAATCTTGGTTTTCTCACATCAATATACATGTCTTTTTGTTATGACTCTGGTTAATTTCTGGATATATAACGCTTTTCTAGAAAGCATTCCCGAATACCTGTAGTAAAATGTGTGAAATCCTCAATTTAAAAGATTCGGGCATACTCGAAATTAACCATGGTTACTGTTGAACGTTGTATTCTCAAAAAACAGGGGCCTTTTTGTTCCAAACTGTCACTTAACAGCCTGTTTATTTTGTTATCATACATTATTTACATAGGTAACACACATCCCAATAACTGTTAGCATTTTTCAAAGAAAAAGAAAACAAGGATATTTTCAAATGTACTTTATTACGAGCGATACTCGCCGATAAACGCACCCGTACATCTTTACGAACTTATTAAGCATATGGAAATATTTAGTGTTGTAAAAAAGTCCATAACTAGTTGATCGATCAGATGGAACTCTAGTTCAACCTGCTGTCCTTGTGTCTATGTATGAGCCAGGCGTGGGAAAGTCTTGTTACTTATCCATGATGATTTCATCTATAAGGACACGGGGTTAAGCCCAGTTAGGCTACACTTATTAAAAGCCGCGGTTAGCAATTTGTTGTCTTATTCACTCGCTGTAATATCGTGCAAAGGTAAATTGGGGTACTAACTAATGGGACTGCCATTCTATTTCTTTGTCAAAACGAAAAGTACGCTACATATAGGGATACAGTTAGTGAAAAAGGGGGAGTGGGATGTGGATGTATAAACTCACCAGAGTCTTCACAGTACGCAGATGCATTAAGATCCCAAGTCGATAGCCACGACACATAATTATGTCCTACGGCAATATTATTAAGTATACAATGTAAGCATAAACATGAGGCTCTGGCCAGACAGGGCATGTATACATGCTTCACTGCGTGCATATTTCTTAATACCCAGTTTTTGCCTGGCGCAGCTCTTGTTTATAATTACATTTTTAAGTATAAAGCAGAAAATATATTAATATCAGCTCAATGAATTGAGAGCTGTATATTGTTTTATGACCAAATTTCTTATATTAGAATGTTCTTTGTTGTACTTGTATTCTGATTAGTCTATGACAATGTTAGTTATTGAATGATTAAAATGTAGCAGGAGCATGTATATAGTACAGTTGATTATCTCACCCTTCTGGTTTCCAAAACGATACAGTATAAGTAGTTTCTATTTCCAGTTCACAGTTCCACAAAATGGCTGCACAGAATTGCAATTTGTCACTCCGTCTTTATGAAATTCTAGATTGGATCGGCGCTTCTGAGGAGATTAGGGACAATTATAGAGGAAATGCAATAGTAGATGAAATATTGACCACCCATATTAGTGGCTTATTGTGTGACGACCCAACGAGTACGTATATGTTCGGGAGTGACCATGAGGGTACAACAACATCAGGGTTGAACTCCGATAGAGACGTGCTAATCTGCTATAATTCAACTGTTGTAGACAGTATCGCTCATTCACCACCAAACGGACGATCATTTCTCATGGTAACAGATGAGACCACAAAACCTGGATATTATAAACTACAACTGGTCATTGATAGATTTCCAATGTATTATCTTGACACTATAACTCATAACATTGACCTTTCAATCCTGGCAGATGAGATGGTAAAACCTGACAAGTACGGCAGGATTTGTTTAGAAAACATTAAATATTGTGATGATAATTTCCGAGAGCATAATGGTCCTGCTGTGACACGTTCAAGTGTGCTAGGAAAACAAGATATAGACGTAGTTAAGGCAGTAGAATGTCAGTACATCCCTAGCTGTGCTAAATCCTGGTTAAGAAGGGTTGTCAATTGCGATCGGTTAAATGAAGCACAAATCAAAATATTACAAGAATCCGGATGTTTCTTCGTGGGAAAAAAGCATCCATCAAGTGAAAATGGTTCGATTGAATGGAGACTTTCATTTTCACTCCAGGAACGTGAACTTATGGCTAGTCTTAACTCTACACAGCACAAATGTTACGTGTTTCTTAAGATGATAAAGAAAGATATTATACATAAATGTGCCCCTGAATCTATTTCTTCTTATCACTTCAAAACATGTGTATTATATGCAATTGAAAAAACTCCCTCTGCATTCTGGAGACGTGGAATTTTTTTAGAATGTATACGTTTTTGTATCATATTATTATTGCACTGGGTTAAGAAGGATCGCTGCCCAAATTATTTTGTTCTGGATGAGAACATGTTTGATAGGCTTGAATACGAATCTCTTAGAAAGGTACAGAAGGTCTTAGAGCACATGCTAGAGCACTGGTGTAGCTTTCTATGGTCATTGACATGTGATAACATCGCGGAGGTGTTGTACGTTGTATTGTTCGGGCGTGGACCAAGTATAATGAGAGTTCAAAGAGAAACAATATCAGAACTATCACTTACACTGTACCGAAGTTTTATTTTTATGTTAAGAGAACGTACGAATCTTTGTCTTAGCTTATGTAGAAGTAGATCAGCTGATCATGCTGTTTTAGAATTACACTCAATTGAAACCCATTTTAAAAATACCGACTGTGTAGAAGATCATACGGAGGAAGAGACAACATTAGCAATAAGCTACTTTATCCCATACTTACGCCTTCAAATAGCACAATGCATCGCCAGCATCATGTTGGGCACCAGAAACGCGGATCGACTTAGGGGAATGTTAAGCAAATTTGAGTATTACATAGAAGAAAGTAAAGACTGTGACGTTATTTCCCCATATCTAATAGTTGCATCCTATCATCTACAAAGCGAAAGGCACGATATTTGCGAGAGGATTCTTCTTAAATGTGAAACGTCTTTAAAATCACATGTTATTTCAGTGTGTAGCTGTAATTTTCTTCAAAAAACTTATTTTAATGAAGAAATGGATGAACATATACGAATACTTAGATCAAAACCTATTCAAAACAAAGAATACTCGAGAACCTTTACCACTGGATGTTTAACATTTCTTCCTCACCAAGCAAACCTTGTCCCTCCAGCATTACACTTCGAGATGTATCGTTCGGCCAATACACTAGATAGATCTAGGGATGAAATGCGTGATATGTGGTTTGATTGGATTGTTGTGGATTCTAAGGTTTACCTGTACTTTCTGCAGTATATTCTCTATTCAAAAACAAACAAACCCGTCTATAAACAAGATGCTATAGACAACTTAATTCATATTATGACGCGAATTGAAAACCTTGGACATCCTGAAACAGCCTGTAATTTGTTAGGATGGATATTCACACAGGAAAATAAAATACAACAAGCAATGGAGTGTTTTGTAACATCCTGGAGGATCAGACCGTTTCACAATGCTGCTAAATGGCACGTTCTAGAAATAATTAGTTCTAGAAACACGCCCAATTAATGCAAGACATCTCCTGTGATTGCATCGCAATGATGTGGTGACTTTATTCTTAGTTAAGATTTCGTTACATTGTAGGTTCAGATCACACAGTACATCTGCTCCGTCTTGTTAAAATATTCACTCGTTAACAGAACCTTCTAACAAGTGTATGTAGGACATATGTGAACAGTGTAGGTTTAAGTTATCGCGTTCGATGTTTACTTCCTGAATATGTAACTAAAACCTTTAATAGTTGTCCGGAATATATATGAAAAGCCCAAAGGTTTGGCTCGCTGACATCTGTATTTGAAATCGGAAATAATCTACCTCTTATCAAACGTATTCCATTTTGTTAAATGTTAATTACCCAATTGCTTATATCTAATATGGAAGACACATCACAAAAAGAAAAAGGTATTTAAAGTGTGACGAATAGTTTAAAACTTTACTTTTATTGCAGACGAATGTTTACCAAATATATCAATATGGATCACATCAGCGTGCACCTGTATATTGATAAAAATAATTAACATGACACTCATAACTGTTCGTGACATTTTGTTCAATATTGAGAAAATCGAGAAAACCAGTTAAAAGTTAATGTCTAATTTAAAATAGATTAAGACATACAGCGTAATTTATTTGTGTACGTAACAACACAAAATGCAATAATGCAGTTACCTATGCATGCATTGGTCACAGGTCGAATCTCTTAAACGGACGGTATTTTAAGTGTATTACCTTTTTAAAATGAAACTCCTTTCATGCTATTTGAGAAATCCTTTTTTTTATATTAAAGTACATGTATGCGAATTAATTACATGTATATTATAATTTTATATCCGAATTAACATTAAAGAATAAAATATTTTCCATATAAAATATGCCCATGCATGACATGTTGTTACTTTTAGAAAGAGATTACAATTACTTTGAGACAATTGAGGAAGAAATAGAGGATAATTGTTTGTTTCAGTGTATTATCGAAATTTCTTTCATCGAGTGAAAAGCAAAGGTGATATTTTCAAGAGTGGCGTAGCCAAGAGTGAAAATTTAACCCTTTGCTTTTCACGAGATGAAAGAAATTTCGATAATACACTTAAACAAACTATTATTCTATTTCTTTTATGCTTTGAATGAGTTTTCTGAAAGTGCTGAGGTGTAAAAAGTCACATTACTTATGCTGACTAAGTAATAAATTCCCACGTATGGAGCCCCAGTTTTTACTTTTAGCACTTTTAGTGCTTAGATTAAGTATGTGCTCACAGAAAAGACAGTGCTAGCCATGATATAAGAACCGATATACAGACTTGGTATCCGAAATGTATGGACAATGGCAAGAAATTAACTCCTTAAAGGGCGAAGTTTAAATGTGGTGGTTTTAACTCACCTTTGTACATCATTGATTGATTGGCGTTTAAAGCCGTTTTCAACAATTATTCAGTCATATTATGTTTCCTGTTTTTATCACAACAGCACTCCACACAAAATACTTTCCAAGCAACTGGCTGCTTTTCCATATAGACTGTTAGCCCACTGTTGAAAGGCGTGTGACGCTTGTCAAAGTGACTTTTGACAAACTTCGGAAAAATGGTTGGTCGAGCTGGGGTTTGAACTCACAACCCTGCATGGACAGTCCGCGCCCTTACCGGAGCTCGGCACACGAAGTCCTCAAAGGTAAGGCTTTATTTCTCAATTATACTGTATAACAATGAATTTGATTATAAATGTTTGTAATATACACATGCAGATTTCATCGCAATAGATGAACAGACTTTGAAATCTGCATGTGCATATTACAAACATTTATAATCAAATTCATTGTTCTACAGCATAATTGAGAAATAAAGCCTTACCTTTGAGAATGATAGTCCTATTTTTACAATCACATACAATTAAGATCAACACAATTATGATAAATATATTAACAAATTTATATTTATTTACCAAATCAAACAAAAATCACTTTTTATACGACACTACATTGAAGACAAATGAATCGCAAAACAAATTTCTTTTCAATATAAACATTATTGTTTGCGAGTAAAGGGTTTAGCACTTTATAAAGCACGTGACAAATGAAAAACGTGTGATGTATTTTCTGTTGGTTGTCAAGCTGATTGAAAGACGGTGACTTGCATATCACAGGGCATTGTTTTTAATGACCCGACTAACCAGCTAGTAATCTTACAGTTTGTTTCGTCGTTTAAATAACATCGTTATTTTGCAAGCAAATTACATACATATATACATTCATTTTATAAGATTCGGCTTAAAACTTGCGTTTTGCTATTTTCAATAGAAATATGTAAAAGAAATTTATCTATATCCCCCAAAAAACACAAAATATATTAGAACAATGTTAAACGACAACATAAAGTATATATGATGAAAGTTCTATATAATTTGTTTTTAGCGTAGGCAGTGAAGTGTAGATCGAAACCACTATGCGTATTCAAGCAGGCAAATCTAGAAATTCCTTCCAACTATGTACAACAACATTGGATAGCATGAATGTGCGTGCTAATCTCTATATATACATTTAGCAAATGCCATAACGTTGGGTGTCCTTAATCATGATTGTCTGCAGTGTTGAGATATGTGAATTGGCCGCCGTAATTTGACTGAACAATTGTTGAAAACGACGTTTTATCCCAATTAATCAACATTAAGCATTGTTAAAAGCATATAATGATTGTTTATTTTAAAAATAAACGGAAACTTTTATGAAATCATTTAATTCGGAGTAGAGATTTCAAATATATTCCAATAGTCTGCATGTTTAAACTAATTGTATCGGAGCAAAATATAGGTCCTGTTTCTGGTTTATGTGTATTTACGTTTACCAATATATGCCTGTATCATAAGCCTCGAACATAGGACCTGTCCCGGAGAAAACTAGGAAACACATGATTATCTGAACTGGCCGCCGTGATATGACTGAATATTGTACAAACGGCGTTAAGCTTTTCTTACTGTAATGCGATTAATTAAATCCTGCACAGGCAAGAACAAATAAAACATGCACAAAACAACCGCTGTACACTAGTTCAGAGCGAGTGTATGAGAAAAGGAACAAGCTTTTTTAAGTGTATGTTCAGATTGTCTTGTGAACCTGGTCAGTGTAATCAGAATCTACAAAAAGTTGACAGTTTCGTCTATCAATCTTGTAAGTTATATATGAGCAGTGTGCATCCCTGTTCTGGATCTAAACTTGTCACAAAAGCCAACTTTTAACTTGTGCCATGCACAAGCTCATAATATCCTCATCTTTTAGTAGTGTCTAGTGACTTTGGGTACTGTTGATTTGTCATCAAAGTTATTTTTGAATTAAATAAGAAATCAACGTTTCTGTTAATGTTGTGTTTTTGCCATTTATGACTGTATAACAGGTTGCGACCGGTTGCTGGTCTACATACACTATACTGTTCGAAGTGGCATCAATATCCCCTAACACGCCTCATTTATAGGTTATATTTTTTACCTGTGCATAGTGGCATACAGTAAAATAAAACATCATGGAAAAAGCTGGTGTATCTTAAAATTGCCATCTGATACGTCAACTATCGTAAACAGATCCAAGTTACATCATAAACCATTGCATGATCGCCACGCTCAATGAATATGTATATATGATATACATGTATGCAGTAGACGACATATAATTATCTACGCAAAACTTCGTGATATTACAATAAAAAGAAGCAATATTATTGAGCCCCGATAACTCAGTCGGTAGCGACGCAGGCTGTAAATCCAAGGGTTGTGAGTTCGAATACCAGCTCCGCCAACATTTTCGAAGTTAGACGAAACGTCACTCGTGTTTCACCAATGGGCTAACAGTCAATTTGGAAAAGCAGCCAGATACTTTTGATGTATGTTGTAGGTAGAACTGGTAGCTTAATTACGTTAACTGGCACGCGTGATATATTGAACAATAGTTGAAAACCGCATTAATCCCCAATTAATGAATCAATATTTAATAAAGTTGAAAACATGGTGGTAACATGAGATTTTTTTTACATTTTGTCACAATGTTTTCATAAGTCATCTGCTGTAGAGGCGTCGACAGCGTCTGTATGTGGTAAAGGGGCACAATAGTTTCCCGGCATACCAAACACTTAAACAATAGTATTAATGAGTTCCATCCTACGCGCTAAAAGATGCAGTAAAATATATGTTATTGTGTCAGGGTAAATAAAATCGTTAGTATTGGTAACTTAACAATACAATACCATGATCTAACTGAAATACAGTTGAATGACATCTACAGAAAGTCTGGGTAAAGGGTTGACATGTGGTGTAATAAACAGCCACTTTATCTTAATCCGTATTAAAGAGTAGTATATCGTTAATTACTCATATTCTATATCTCAAAAGTAGGTTGGTTAATCAGCGTGACAATATTATATGTATAAAGATAATTCCTGAAAAACAAGAGCATTTTTATTAACTGTGCATCATTAAACATCGTGTAAAAGAGTGACTTAAAATAAATGATTTTTAAAATATCTGCCGTTCTGAACTATATTTACATTTCATTTTCAATTCATAGATCATTGTCCTGTAATATGGTCATATCATTGTTCTAGCTACCTAACTGTTTACAACCTAATAAACAAGCTAATACAAAACAGAATGTGACTTCGGAAGCTAAGGGATGATTCCATCTGCATAGGACTATTTGGACTAACCTTAACAAGACAGTTTTTCTCGGAGTTATTAGGTCCGGGAAATATAAAATCGAGGAATAGTTTGTTCGGTGGCGGGGTGAAGATTAAGGAGGAACTAGACTCGGTAAGGAAATACATCATCAGAAGATAATGTCATGAATGCTTCAAAAAACCGACAGCATATGTGATTAACCATAACATAATAATACAAACAACTCAGATTGTCGACATGTTTTTAACACCTATTAATTGAAAGTAATAATTGACGATCACTTGTTGTGATCGCATTACGGATGGGTTAATGTTACATGTCGCGTCTGGCTTACTGAATAGGATATCCCTATTGATTTAAAAACAATTTACTCCAATAGTGTGATGTTGTGTCGGGACCGCGGGGTTATTGTAGTGGAAACCCTGCGTACAGGTGTGCGGGAACGCTGTGTGGCTGCCTTATCAGCCTGCGGGGGTGAGGGTTTTGGGAAAAAACCCTTGAGTTGTACTGTACATGTATACCAACAAATATTGCCTTTTTATTTGCATAAACATGAAAATTCAAACATATCTCAAGATTTTCAAAGCTCTACAAAACAGTGACAGTGTCAACTAACTTTACTTGTTTCAAACCTTAAAAATAGTGGCACTACCATGATTGAGAGGAATCCATTATGCAAGCTATCAACATTAAACAAGTGTACCATTCTCAAGGACAGTCACACCTACAATAAATGGGAATAGTTTCTCTGAATTTGTTATCAAAGCATCACAATTAATGTTAAATGGAACTAAGGAAAATGTAAGCATCCATTTCTTAACTAGAACTTTGATATTTTCCTTTACTGGTATGAAAACTTGTTAAACACATTGTTTGTACTCTTCAAATTATAGGGGTTTAAATTGAAGAAATCAATTGTCAGATCCTAGTGTATCATGGTAAATATTATTGTGGTGTTTTCTTTGTCACTCACAATACCAGATGTTGTCAGTTTTGCTCAGAGAACCCAGATGTCGTACCTTTCCATCGGAACGAAAATATTAAAAATGTCAAGATTCTTGTACAACATTAAATAACAACATATTTTATTTATTGTCATAATTTAAATCAATAATTCCTACATGCCCTGACCTTCCGTCCACACACAAAAATACCTGTGGTTTTTTTTTTTTTGTGTGTGTGTGTGTGGGGGGGGGGGGTTAACCTGTGTTCATTTTGCTGCTGAACGTTCAAATTTGATAAAATCACAGAAAAGTGCAAACATACGAATATTATATATTGCATTGCATAAGCCAACACATTCATCCCCTGATAAACAAGTTCTCTCACTTGATTTTAATTGTCGGAAATGTCCAACAATGTGCCACCACCATTGGATAAAATTGACAAAAAAAAAACACAATCAAACAGAATCATGATATTTTTCTTGTTTATATTAAATAAACAATGACAAGAAAAAGGAAAGAGAATACATAGCTTTAAGTAACTGTCAAATTTGCTTTACAGATAAACAGAAAGTAGCAAGAAAACCATGTGTAGTCTAAACATGTAACATTTTATATATAAATACTCCACAACCCTGATGCTCATTATATCATAACAGCACCAGTAAAAAACAATGGTGTAATATGTTTAATCAATATAAAGAAACATAACAAAATCATGCAAATTTAAAAAAAAAAAACATAAGTTTTGAGGTCGTAAGTTTTGTGCGAATTATTTTATCAAGTTTGTTTTCAACTTTTCACTAGTACAATACGTCCTTCATAAAAAGACATTGCATATGCCTATTTTTCAATCGTGTTTAAAGATGGAACTCGGTTGTTGGAAACATTGAGGCCAAAGAGAAGGCGCGCTGGTTACATTAATTCTGCATATGCGAGAAGTTTGATAACATTCCGGACCTAATATTTCAGTTTTCACAAGTCTATAATGAGATCTGAACAGAACGAATCTCGGGTTTTGGACATACATTTGACAAATATATTTAATTTCCCTTAGGTCAATAGTTGTTGGCAGCAATCGTTACATATTTAAGCTTTGAACCTTCACCCTGCTCTGATGTATTAACTTGTCAAAAGATCTGCATGGCGGTGACAAACGTAGGGGAAACAACTTGCCATGGTGTAATATCAATATATGAGCATGTGTTGAATTAATTTATGAGAAACGAGTTAGAAAAAATGCCGTACTTTTTATCTTTCGTATCTCTAATTTGAAGAGTATTGTTTTTGGGGTGAACTGAAATGGGGCGAATCAACGGTAAATTATTTGAAGATTTCCTTGAATTGTTTGCATTCAAAGAATTACATTTGAATCCCTCAAAGTATTTGGATACGACATACGAAACATTTTTTTAGAAACACATGAAAGAGCTTGTCATCCGATCCGATCCGATACAGTACTGTATGTAAAACGTCCTATTTTTTATAGAAATCGTGTTGTACTTACTAGTGCAAAAATACGAAATGTATTTTGGTATTTTTTACAGCAATATATTTTTTACATCAATCAATTTGAAAGACTAGATTTTAAGTATGTTTTCTCCCGATGCCTACATGAAATACAACAACTTAAGCAGGCTTTTTACGTACGTTAATACAATGGTCTATTCACAGTTTGAAAATGGCCATCCTGTAATTTAGCTAATTTTGCAAGTAGTAAGTAATAATTGTTTTCACAATTTGCACATACTTATATGACAAGGATTGTTTGCCCATCGCTTACGAATCATAAACATAAAGAATATACTTCATACATTATCTTGTAGCATTTTTCTTAGATTTATTTTCTAAATACAGTTTCTGTAAATTAGCCCATTTTGATTTCCATGGTAACCACACTTACCTGCGCATCCCAACTATTTTATTGCTGATTATTTATCACTAAGAACATATCTAAACAAGAGTGTATTCATTGAATCTCAAAATTGATGCGCAAGTTATTTTTTTGCGTTTGAAAATGGTCTTAAATCACGATTCTCCTATTGCTTTCAACCATACCTAAAATATCCAGATAAAAGTGTAGTAACAAAGTTAGTGAGAATAAGATAAAGACAGCTTATATGTCAACTAGATATCAAAGTTACGCATACAATCTCGAAATGTATTAAAATAATTATAGTTGAAGTGTATTATTACTTGTAAATTACCCAAATTACTCTCGAAAAGTAACACGTTTTTGGCTAAAAGCTAATTTGTCCGTTGTCATGGCAACTAAGGTACAAAATAATTGTTGTTATCATTTACCAGGGTTTTTCATCGAAACCTACAAATTGAACAAATACATAAAAATCGGTGACTTTGCGTGGCAAGTTTGGTTGATGGTTTCAGAGAATTGGTATTAACTCATCAGAAGGGCTGATCACCCGTCACACAATACTTTATTCTCTCAATAAGTCTCTGAACGTGAGAAAGGGTTAAGTCGAGTTATTGTCTAATTCACCATTTCATTGAGACATGGATACTCGTGATTACATTATCAAGACGCCAGTATTGTCTAGTTCATTATCACTTGACTGGTAAAGGTAATTCAAATGTTAATAAGTCCGGTTAATTTACTTGTAGTCTATTATTACAAGGTATTGAAGCAAATCGTGACATTTAGGTCAATATGCTAGTATGTCAATGGTTTTCCTCACTCGTAGATTTAGATAATGTTGTGACAGGAATTAAGTAACGGTACATACACTACTTCTTTTCCTGTTTGTTGGTAACTGCTTTTACATCGATTGCCGTAGGGTTGTTGACTCTCAAACGAAGCCTCGAAACGCACACCACGAGGGCCTAGATGGATCACCAGCGATGGCTTTCTATTCTGAGGAAATAAAATACGCTGTATACGAGATAGTAAATGCAGTTTTTGCTAATTGATTTGAAAATCATCGTACACAGGGGATAGTGTACAGTAATTATTGGTACTTGATAACCAGTAAAGCAGATGACATGAACACTCTTGATAAGACCTTTACGTGTCAAACTGAATTTAGTATCCTTATTATATTGCAGGCCTACATAGACGATGTTCACGTAGTGGATTTTCCCCATCGAACAAAGTGTTCAAATTACCAAGTGGTGGAGGCCGAAACGGTGAATGGCGCAGAGATTTTACGAATACAGTTCTATTACCCTGTGTAAAGTCGACAACAAATGGATGCAGCCAGAAAACACCAAGACATTAATGAAGCTCTATAATTGATACACGTAGCACACACATCGCCTTTCTGACGATTTGGAATACATGGCAATCAAAACATTCAAACTGCGCATTAGTAAAGTCGGTTTTGGTCACAGCTGTCCTTAAATGTCCAGGACTCTGCCTGGATCTCAAAGTCGTGTGTCGATGCTCTCTTTCAATACTCATAACATTCTTAATATAACACTTTGAAAAAAATATCACCAACGTATTTTTTTAACTCCCTTTCTCCAAGCGAACTGGACCTATCTACAACGTAAAATTTCAAAACATTTTAATGCAAGTTGTAGCTTTTCTATACTGACAATATTGACGACGCCGAATAGTTCACACATCCATATATATAAGTTAACAGAATGAGAAAGAAATAGGTATGAAATGCCGTAGCGCTCCATTATTGTACTTTTCTGTTCACTATTTATTATATTGTGTAATTAACGTTATCATGTTGTGATGTTGATACGTGTATTGTTTATTTTGATTTGTGCAGTTGTAATTATTTTATACATGATGTCTTTTATATTCTGTGCACGCATTTTTAGTCTGACCGAATTGCGATGCCATGTTATTGTGTTATATGAGAGTCCAATTTAACTATGTACACTACTTGTATCTTTATTCGCATGTTTTATTGAGTACGTTCGATATTCTGTTACGTATTTTATTATGCATTTACGAAAGCATATACAATGCATGACATTGTCAAGATTCTCAGATGTGTGTGTTATTCCTTATAGTGTGTACACTATTTCTTAAGATGCGTACCTTTTTTCTTCTACTTTGTATATTCTTCAATACCCTATGAATACTCTGTATTTTGCTATGCATATTATATATAATTGCATTGGAACAGGGAGGTACCGGTGCTGAATGATGGCTATTACCGCACCATGTATTCGGTGATACCGCCAGTTGATACATTGCAGCATATAGTATCAGATGAAGATCCATAGGTTGTCTTAATGTCTGGAAGACTTAAATTGATAATATAGGTTATTGCATCAATATGGGAAAATATTGTGTTGGACGAAATCCTTCGGTTGAGTTGCCCGAGCTTGCGAGGGCACTCCGCCGAAGGAACGAGTCCCAACACAATAGATTTCCATAATCATGCAATAACCTTTGTATTGTATAATTGATATTGGCTATTTAAAATGTGTCGTTTTCTTTGTTTTAAACACGTCACACTATTAGAAAATTAACAGTCGTTTTGGATTGCTTAGATAAATAAACATTAACGATATATCGACAAAATGATGTGTAACGCCTTTTCTAACAGGGTTTTTCATGTATAATCTTATTCTTGTATTTACGCCTGGATATTTGTTTTTTTATTACGATTTAGATGCCCCTTTAAAAGGGCCTTTTGACCTCGCAGTATGTTCAGTAAAGCGAACACACATCTTTGATATATAAAGGCTACTGCGTTGATAAACTTCACATCGGAGGATAACAAAACAAATCTGCAGACCTACCTTTAAAACAATCATTTGCTTATTCATCCTAGCACTTATGAGTCCCTTTTTATTTGTTGATACACTTATAATAGATCGTCAACCACAATCAAAACAACAATCGAGCAATATCATTGATGTACACGTCACATTATTACGTCAGAAACTACGTACGTAGCTAACGCTATAAATAGACCAGATTGGGGTTTGTGTATGTCTATCGATTTTTTCACTACGTGTCATCTATAAAAGATGTACCAAACAATGTACTACGAACCGTATAAGCACAGCTTTTTCCTAGGACTATCAGAGAATCGAACCTTGAGCCGATCACATCTGTAAACTGATTCAAGTCCCGTCTACATTGGTACAAAGCCTAAACACCACATATGTTTTTTTTATTTCATTTATATTTGTAAATATGCCTAATTAGTTGTGTTAACCATTTTATAGTGTGTACACTATTTCTTAAGATGCGTACCTTTTTTCTTCTACTTTGTATATTCTTCAATACCCTATGAATACTCTGTATTTTGCTATGCATATTATATATAATTGCATTGGAACAGGGAGGTACCGGTGCTGAATGATGGCTATTACCGCACCATGTATTCGGTGATACCGCCAGTTGATACATTGCAGCATATAGTATCAGATGAAGATCCATAGGTTGTCTTAATGTCTGGAAGACTTAAATTGATAATATAGGTTATTGCATCAATATGGGAAAATATTGTGTTGGACGAAATCCTTCGGTTGAGTTGCCCGAGCTTGCGAGGGCACTCCGCCGAAGGAACGAGTCCCAACACAATAGATTTCCATAATCATGCAATAACCTTTGTATTGTATAATTGATATTGGCTATTTAAAATGTGTCGTTTTCTTTGTTTTAAACACGTCACACTATTAGAAAATTAACAGTCGTTTTGGATTGCTTAGATAAATAAACATTAACGATATATCGACAAAATGATGTGTAACGCCTTTTCTAACAGGGTTTTTCATGTATAATCTTATTCTTGTATTTACGCCTGGATATTTGTTTTTTTATTACGATTTAGATGCCCCTTTAAAAGGGCCTTTTGACCTCGCAGTATGTTCAGTAAAGCGAACACACATCTTTGATATATAAAGGCTACTGCGTTGATAAACTTCACATCGGAGGATAACAAAACAAATCTGCAGACCTACCTTTAAAACAATCATTTGCTTATTCATCCTAGCACTTATGAGTCCCTTTTTATTTGTTGATACACTTATAATAGATCGTCAACCACAATCAAAACAACAATCGAGCAATATCATTGATGTACACGTCACATTATTACGTCAGAAACTACGTACGTAGCTAACGCTATAAATAGACCAGATTGGGGTTTGTGTATGTCTATCGATTTTTTCACTACGTGTCATCTATAAAAGATGTACCAAACAATGTACTACGAACCGTATAAGCACAGCTTTTTCCTAGGACTATCAGAGAATCGAACCTTGAGCCGATCACATCTGTAAACTGATTCAAGTCCCGTCTACATTGGTACAAAGCCTAAACACCACATATGTTTTTTTTATTTCATTTATATTTGTAAATATGCCTAATTAGTTGTGTTAACCATTTTAAATTGTATCATTATATATCCAATTGCGCTCATTTTTCTTCGAAGAATTAACAAGGCTTTAAGTAATCTGATAGAAGATCACCCAATGAACATTTCGAAAAAAATATTTCGAGATCGGCCAGATACCTTTGGAGAGGAAGATGACATAAATCGGTCAACTGGTAAGGGAGGAGAAAACATTGAATTTTTCTTTTTTCGGAGAAAATAGAAAATTCAAACTATGAAGAATTTTTGATAACGATATTGAGAGGATGCTTTCTTTGAAATATCATCTCAATTGACCATGACGTCAATATGTTGACGGGCGACGGACGCCGAATGCCATGCAAAGCGCAACCACAATAACTCATGTGAGCTAAACACAGAAACATTAGATTATTGTCAATTTTGGTTTGTAAAAGCTTTTTATTGAACGTATATACTCGTCAATGCTCATTGGGTTAATATCGCAATGCAGACGGTTGTCCTGCAGATAAGGTGCAACAGTTTGGTGTTTAAAAGACTCGATCACACAGGTGTATCAACTATCCTAAGTACAATATATATATACTAGTAAAAACTCTAATTGCCATTTCATTTTTAAACAAGACATATGTGCATTAGTTAGATCTGAACATATGGCTAAAAATAAAGCTAAAAATGGGAAATGTTCGGGCTTCGTATAATTAAAATGATTTTGGATGACTGGTTGGGGAACTTTTGTTGAGCAGTTAGAATCGACTGACAAATTAAAGATTGGCAATTACTGTAAAAGCTTCTATAATATATTTCAAAGGTAACTATTTTTCAGCACTGAGATGAACACAAATTTTTATAACTGAAGGAGTTAATATAAGACAACAACCAAGCCAATAACAATTGCTTGGTCAGGTAAGATATTCCTAATATTCATTTGATGGGATTCGTTTTTCCCCTTGAACATTTGTATACAGACCTTTTCAGATTTAACAAGACAGACAATAACATCTACACACACGAATCTCTTTTTCATAGAAAATGCGACTATTAAAGAATAGTTTTGTAAATATATTTTAAAACTGCTACTTTGGAAGTATGTTGTAAGTCGAACTGGTAGCTTAAGTGCGTGAACTGGCACCCGTGATATACTGAACAATAGTTGAAAAACGCATTAAGCCCAAATGAATGAATCAATATTGAATAAAGTTGAAAACATTTTGGTAACATGAGAAATTTTACATTTTGTCACAACGTTTTCATAAGTGATCTGTTGTAGAGGCGTCGACAGCGTTTGTATGTGGTAAAAGGGCACAATAGTTTCCCGGCATATCAAACACTTTAACAATAGTATTAATGGCTCCCATCCTACGCGCTAATAGATGCGAAAACATACATTGCATCGTGTCAGAGTAAATAAAATCGTTAGTATTGGTAACTTAACAATACAATACCATGATCTAACTGAAATACAGTTGAAAGTCATCAACAGAAAGTTTGGGTAAAGGGTTGACATGTGTTGTAATAAACATCTACTTTATCTTAATCCGTATTAAAGAGTGGTTTACCGTTAATTACTCCTTTTCTATATCTCAAAAGCAGGTTGGTTAATCAGCGTGACAATATAATATGTATAAAGATAATTCCTGAAAAACAAGCGCATTTCTATGAACTGTGCATCTTTAAACATCGTGTAAAAGAGTGACTTAAAATAAATTATTTTTAAAATATCTGCCGTTCTGAACTACATGTATATTTACATTTCATTTTCAATGCATAGATCATTGTCCTGTAATATGGTCATATCATGGTCCTAGCTACTTAACTGTTTACAACCTATTAATAAAGCTAATACAAAACAGAATGTGACTTCGGAAGCTAAAGGGTGATAACATCGGCATAGGTAATTTTGGACTAACCTTAACACGACAGTTTTTCTCGGATTTATAATATGGAGGAATCGTGAGCCGCATAAACGAGGGATAGGAAGAAAACTATGACAAAGATGGTTCTACTAAGAAAATGCCAGAGGAGGGAAAAACAAGTGTAATTCCTCTCTTTAGCACTATGTACTATTGAATAAAGTAGACAACATTGTGGCGGACGGGAACACTGTTTTCACAACTCTTCAGAAAGCGCATTGTGGAAAATGGAGACAGCGCTGAAAATAATGATTGACAAAGTGTTTTAAAAGTCGTCTGCTTGGTATTTGTTGGAAAGGGGTTAACTTAATAAGATCATTACACGATCAGCTAACAAGCGCTCATCTTTTTATTTTTCATTTAACTCCCCTTTCCAACATATGATAAATCCGCAGCAGACGACATTCAAAACGTCTACATATAATACAGAAACATATATCAAAGACTTAACGATCTGTTATGGAATAGAGATGAAAACATTTGACATATGAAGAACTTGCTCATGACGGGTTTTGTTAGTACATGTTTCACCTCACACCAAAACCGACCTTCGGATATATTGACATAAATAGAATTTACAATAAAAAACCTACGTTTATAGTTAGTGTTTGGTCATAACCGTTATCGTGAGGCTTGAACGCCTAGATACAAGTAGTAAGACGGTTAGATCATGATCTTATTGCGCGGATGCGATTGTTGATATTTGTTCTGAATTACATTACATGCACATCCTTTACAACTAAGTTGTATGATGCCACTGAGAGGAAGGCTATTCCACATGCAACAAATCAGCAGTAGTCAATTTGAAAACTTATAGGCAAATATATGGAAACTTTATAAACGAAAGTACAATTATTGAATAAGGTTGAAACTATTGAGACAATTTCGTCTTTTGTCACAATGTTTCCAAATCGTCTTCTGTAGCTGCGTCAGAAAGCGTCTGCAAGTGGGAAAGGGAAAAAATATAGATGACAAAACAGAATTGAACTTCCTCATCTTTCCAGTCAATGTTAGGTATAAGTGTCCATATTCAAAACCACACGAAATGCGAGTATTGTGAATTAAACATTGCGATTCTCATTAACAAGCGTCCAGTTGTCATTTTATTTCTTGTCTTGACTTATCGGCCATAAAACAGATCCGTCAATCAAAGATTCGCCAATATTAATAGGAGAGGACATACATGTATGACACCGGGTGGTAGAATTGATATGTGAATTTATGATACATGAATGATTCATCAAGCCGACAGCATATGTGATTAACCATAACATAATAATACAAACAACTCAGATAGTCGACATGTTTTTAACACCTATTAATTGAAAGTAGAAATTGACGTTCACTTGTTTTGATCGCATTACAGATGGGCTAATGTTACATGTCGCCTCTGGCTTACTGAATAGGATATCCCTCTTGATTTAAATACAATTTACTCCAATAGTGTGATGTTGTGTATTAACTACCGTTTGATAGATGATAAAATTCCGCGGGACCGCGGGGTTATTGTAGGGGTAACTCCGCATACAGATGAGCGGGAACGCCGTGGGGCTGCATTATCACAGCTGTCAATCATCGTGACGTCATAAATCGTTGTCGGATTTCCCTCCGCGGATTTAATAGTTGAATGATCAAACCCGGCGGGACCGCGGGGTTATGGTAGCGGAAACCCTGCGTACAGGTGAGCGGGAACGCCGTGGTGCTGCCTTATCAGCCCGCGGGGGTGAGTTTTTTTTTGGGAAAACCCCCTTGAGCTGTACTGTACTAGTGGATAAGGATAAGTATTCTAACGTTATTAATCAATCAATCAATTCATTAATGTGTGCGGAGACAGATAAGTGGCTAAGATTCCTAACGTATTTCAACAATCAATCATTTAATTTACCTATGTGAGTGGAGACATACCAGTGGCTTAGATTTCTAACGTATTTCATCAATTAATCAATTCACTAATGTGTGCCAAGATAGAGTAGTGATTGAGATTTCTTATGTATTTCATAAATCAATTCACTACTGTGAAGGGAGACTGAAGAGAAACTGTTATTTCTAACATACTTCACAAATCAATCAATCCATCCAAAAATCAACAAAATCGGTAGATCTTATCAAATCACGAATGTTAGTAGAGACAGAAGAGGTGCTGATATTTCTAACGTATATTCCATCTATCATTCAAATCATCTGTTTTTGAGAGACAGAATAGTGACTGAGTTTTTTAACGTATTTCGCGAACTAATCATTCAATCAGACAAAATCAGTAATTCACCAATCTCTGCGGAGACAGAAAAAATGGCCCATATTTCTAACGTATTTCAATATTCAATCAATCAATTCACACATATTATCGAAAACAATAGAGTGCCTCAGTCTTCTAATTTTTTTAAAAGTTTTTCCCTATTATTTTATAAAACATGATTGGTGGAATGTATTTCAGTAACTAACTAAGTTTTCATCGACAGTTCATTTGCAGAACAGCAATAATTGTTAAACGATGAAATATTTCAGCAATTGTATAAGAGAAGCAAAACAAACAGCTGTTTTGATAATTACTAAACGTCAAATTCGTTCCAATTCATCTACTTTAGTTGTTGTTTTTATTTTTCATCCTTAAGATCCGACAAATTTGCAAATATGGAAAATCGATTATGAAAACATTTAAGGAAACTGCAAAAATGACCTTTGTTACACGTAGTGTTATCTGGCTGCAGGGGAGTAGAAAATTGTATGTATGAGGAAAACGGTTATAGTGTGTTATCGTTTCTACTTATATCGACATATCCAATTCTATATTCCATGAAACATTAACAATAACTCATCCCATACATTTAAATATGCTAGAAATACATTCTCCCTTTCCCTCTCTCTATCTTTCTCTCTCTCTCTCTCTTTCTATTTCTCTCTCTCTCTATATATATATATATCTCTCTCACTCTCTCTCCTCTCTCTCGCTCTCTGTCTATCTTGGTCTCCCTCTTTCTGTTTTTTCCATTTCTTTCTCTCTCTCTCTATGTATATGTGTGTTTCTCTCTCTCTCAGTGGCTATGTGTGTTAGTCTCCCCCCCTCTCTCTCTCTCTCTCACTCTCTCTCTCTCTCTCTCTCTCTCTCTCTCTCTCTCTCTCTCTCTCTCTCTCTCTTACTATCTATCACCCTGTCTCTCTCTCTCTCTCTCTCTCTCTCTCTCTGACACAATATATCTGCATCTCACTCTCTATCTATCTCTATATTTAACTTTGTCGCTCTCACTATCTCTTTCACCCTGTCTCTCTCTCTCACACACACTTTCTCTGCCCCTTGCTCGCGCTCTCTTTCTCTCTCTATCTTTATCTCCCTCTCTATGTCTGCCTGTTTCTCTATCTGTTTCTGTTTCTCTCTCGCGCTTTCGGTTTATTTTTCTTTCTCCCTCTCTCTCTCTCTTCTCTCCCTCTCTCTCTCACACACTTTCTCTCTCTTTCTTTCTCTCTCTCTCTCTCTCTCTCTCCATCTCTCTGTCCTTCTCTCCAAATCTCAATTCCTTCTTTTGTTCGATATGTTTGTTTCTGTATGTCCGTCTTTCTATATCTTTCTCACTCATTCCCCTGTTATCTGTTCCCCCACCTCTCTCTCTCTCTTGTCTGATCTTTACATGTCTGTCTGTCTGTATGTCTCTATGTATGTATGTATTTATGTATGTCTCTCCCTATATGTCTGTCTCTGTCGCTGTCTCTCTATCTGTGTCACTCTGCTGTCTGTCTGTATGTCTGTATGTATATATATCTGTCTGTCTGTCGTCTGTCGCTCTCTCTTTCTCTCTATCCCCTCTCTCTCTCTGTCACTGGATGTATCTTTCTCGTTGTCGCTCTATTACGCAGTTGCTCTTTCTCGCTTTCGATCCTTTTCTAAAGAGAAGTCAGTCCAGAGATTTTGGGTTCGAATTCCAGCTAGAATTCCATTCTTTCCGACGTTTGACAAAAGTAAATGTGACAGGCGTCATTCATATTTCACCAACAGGCTAACAGTCCATTTGGAAAAACAGCTAGTTGCTTAGAAACAAAGGTGTGTGAAGTACTGATGTTAAAAAGTTAAGACTTACATGAGTGGGTAAAATGGCCTCCGTGATATGACTACAAAAATGTTGAAAATGGCGTTAAGCTCAAATCAATCGACACCATCCGTTAACAGTTGCACGTTTTGCCGCCGAGCTAACGGTCCTATTTACAAGTAGAATCATACCAATACTTACGGCGTCAATTTCTCACCTGACATAGGCATTATTTGCCGTTCAGTTATCAAAATAGTCCAAGTTAATATCACATGGACATTGGAGTCGCCCTATCCTAAACATAGAAGACTGTACTTTAGTGTATCTGGCGCTTAAATGTTAAAGCTGTAATATACGTATAAGTTATTAAAATGGTTAATTTCACAGTAATACGCTCGGGATTTCGAAAATGTTTTAAGATGATAATCATCAGGTCTAATGGAATCATCAACACGCTTAATTGACATTCTCAGCTCAATCGATCGTTCCCGGATTTTTTCTGTTCACTTATCTTTCCCGTTCATAATTCAGATATTATTTCGTAACGAATGTAGTGTTTGACCATAAAGAGAGTTATGTGTTTATGAAAGATAATTTCAAATTAGCCTACAATGGAATTATTTATCGATTTTCTTATTCATTTTCTATTCTTCGTTGGTTCCCAGCTGGCGTTTGCTGATCAAAGAAATCTACAATTTCAACAAAAATCTCCTACAGGTAATCTGTTTGGAGTTGGCTGTGCTATCGACAAATTCGACAAGTTTCAGTCAAGAGGGGTCAGGTTTAATCCCCTGACACGAGCATGTGAGTCGTTGCACGAAACATGGTTTACAAACCAAATCGAAGAGTCAGGTTTCATCTATTACCAACTTCGGATGGCAGAGGACGTCTTTCAACCGGTAAGCCGTTCTACTTACTACAATATGTTAGGCTAGTTGTTATATTATTGTGTAACTGTTTAGTAAAGTTAGAAAAGGTATATAAATGAATAAGTTTCTGCTTTATATTAACCATTCCATCAAACCATGGCAAATCCATGTTTCATGTAATTAGAGTTTAGGAATAGTTTGATAACTGTAAAACCAACAATGTAGATTTCAGGGGAGACGATTCGTTTCGTGTTGATTCACTTGAATCTGTAGTGTTTGAAATACAATTGGCGCTGAAAATGTTGAGTTTGAAATAGTGACTCAATAACTGGAAAAGATAGTAAGCTATAAAAGGTTATACATCAATGTTTACATATACAGTCAAACTTGTCTTAAGCTTAATACAGAATAAACTTTAATTTCCATTTATCTTCAATTGGCTGCTTTATACAGACGTACTGCTTCACATAGGTGACTGCTTGCCCAAAATTGACTGTTTATGGAGAATAATGTTGCCGTTATGATTGATTGATTGCTTGTTTGTTTGCTGTTTAACGCCGCTTTAAAAAATAAATAAGTTATGTCATGGCATTTTCTCTGTAAGCTA
Source organism: Serripes groenlandicus (assembly GCA_031761405.1). Classification (NCBI taxonomy): domain Eukaryota; kingdom Metazoa; phylum Mollusca; class Bivalvia; order Cardiida; family Cardiidae; genus Serripes; species Serripes groenlandicus. The sequence continues at coordinate 19,795,235 of JASEVX010000014.1, forward strand.
CAAGTACTATTGGTCCATTTATCCTGACACCAGCCAGTCAGTCGTTATGCCAACCCTGCAACCCTGACTTACTAGAAGAAGGGGAGCCACTGCTACCATTTTATGACCCATTTGGGGATCGAACTCTTGACCTCCCCCTCCAAAGGCGGGCACGCACTCTTCCACTAAACCGCTGAGGCGGCCCTGTCGTAACTTAGTTTAACGTTACAGACATCGCGTGTTTTTAATTAATTTAATCGTTGTCAACAAGGAAATAACATAGTGTACACATGTACACAAATTCACGAAATTGGTGTGAATAACGTAGATATACCTAGTTTTGAATGACTTAATTATGTCAATGAAGTCACATTACCATATTTGATACTGTATGTTGCATAGTTATATATCTGATTAGAATGTATCGTGTTGTATTTGCGAGTGACATGTTGTATTTTTATGCCACTGAAATTGAGCAGGTATTTATATTGATTAATGATGAATGATTAACAGTAGGACGTTAAAGCATGATCCTTTCGTATTAATATGAATAGGGAATACTTTGAAAATAAATATTTCTTTTGTGTTGAAAAGCCATATACCCCAAACTGTTGGATTTGTAGAGTGGATATTTCACCACATACATAGTTTATACAATTCTTATATTGCAAAGCTGTACAACCGATACATATTTGATTACAATGTAGAGAGTGTTAATTCGTTACAGTTTTAAATTGTTCAAGATGGCTATATTGGCGATCTTGACATCTAGCTAAAATGACCGAGAGTGTAGTATAATTCAGAAATCTTTCAAAGTATAACTTATTATCAGGAACACATTTCCTTCTGTATCAGTAAACAAAGGTTACCTATACGTACATGTATTCAAAGACGTTGTTGCAATCCAATTGAATATATCTGAATAATCTCGGTTGGCACGTCCGAGAAACATGAGGAAACAATGTCAAAGCTCAAAGGTTACATGCTTTCCTTGTGTTATTTTTTTAAACAAATTTATGAGCATTTAAATGTTTCCTAACTTATTAAAGCAAGACCACATATTAATTTGTCAATTGTCTAAAAGAATAATATCAAAATACCTAATACTATGTAGGCTTTCCCCATTATTATAATACGATATATTACTGTTCTATATTTCCACATATGTAAACATGTTATTGAATTATGCGTTATATAAAGCGGATATTGAATCGAATTGAATTATTTATTAAATGCTTATTATTTATACGATTGAATTTAATTTCAGACCGACTATGTACTCTCCGCAATACCAGCAGTCACACTTACAGAGTTTTCAGTAGTCGTGTTCTTCAACTCCGGATATAATCTGTTAGTTATACCTACAGGCAATATGTAAGTGGAACTAATTTACAGTCATCATAGAAATACAGGAGTGATATGCGATACTCTAAATACCAAAAGTTGTTCTATCCGCTATACCAGCAATTACTCTTACACAGTTTTCAGTAGTCGTGTTCTACAACTCCGGATATGATCTGTTAGGTATGCCTCTTCATGGAGATATATGCGATTATCTAAATATCAAAAGTTGTTTTCTCCGCAAAGTTTGAAGTAGTCTTGTCCTTCAATTCCTGATATGAATTGTTACTTATGCTTACAGGCAATATGTAGGTGGAACAAATTAACAGTCTTTATGGTATGATATGCAACCAGACACCAACATATACGCTTAAAACATGTCATATCTTTCATATTTTACGTATGTTATTACATTAAAACATACTTGTTTTATAGCAAATACAAACAGATTAACATAACTACGAGATTGTGAATTTATAGAAGATGTTAACATAAACATTTTACCCACACAGTATTCCCTTTTCAACCCCTTAACCGCGAGTATAATTTGTATGTCCCATGTTAAAATTGAATGCCAAGATCAGTTCATATATGTATACAGATTGATGAGTTTCATCAGCACTTGTAAGACTATTTCATCTGAGTAAACGGACTTTGTTTGGACTCTCAGTATGCATGGCATGGGTTACTGATTGATTGGTTTGCGTTTTACGAAGCTTTCAACAACGTTTCAGTTTTATCACGGCGTTTCCTGGGTAGGTTATCATCTTTTTTGATCCATTTATCATGCCACCAGCCAGTCAGTCGTTATGCTTACTCTGTACCCCTAATAACCAAGAAGGGCAGACTATGCATGGTTTACGCTTAACGTTATTATTTACGTTTGTTTGAGTGTTAACCGATTGCTCTTACATTCATATTTCAATTGTTTTCCAGCAATCAAGTACAAATTGACTTTCTTACGATAGACCAGTCCGAATTTGGGTTTCATTTGGGTATAAGGACCTGTGTTGGCAAATTTATCTTTAACACGTACGTATCAGGAATTTGGGGCCGAGAAATACACCGACCAGTTACCGTCACCAACCCGAACACAATCTACAAATTTGAGGGTAAAATTAATCCGACATTTATCCAAGTAAGTTTTAATTGATTGTTCATCCTTGATTAATGATTTTTCTGGATATACTTATTATACAATTATTTGGCGGCAATCAACATTTGAAAACATTGTTTGTTTGTTTGTTCCATTATATACCCTCAAAATTGATAAAGGAAACAACGAACACACCTAATAAATATTTTATTTATTTTTTATCACAAACAGTGCGGTTGGAAGTGTTTTATGTATTGTGGTTTGATTAATTAAAGACATTATGTTCATTTTAAAAGACCTTTGATGTATAAGACAATGCATAAATAATAACATTATGGCTTATTAATTATATTCGGCATTTCAATTGATATTACAAACAGTTAAATGACGTTCTAGTCTGATTTACACATGACGGAGCAATGCAACCTAAAACCACAACAATAATATAAAGGAAAATAACAAAACACGGAAGTAAGTGAATATCGATTGTATTCGGTTAAACAGTTAACCGATCGGAAGATCAAACGATTAACCAGTTATTAATATCGGTAACCGTTGACATCCCTAGTAGTATGTATGGTGGTTTGTGAACGTGCCGTGTTCTATTACATACCCTTACCGTACTCATGTATGGGTTCAAATACGCAATATTTAAGTATGTTGATCCATTTTCGGAACGCTTTACGGGGAGGGGACTGAATTTGGTGTATAACTGATGTTATCATAAACAGGACAACCACAAAATTGACGCGATTGATACTCACGACCAGACTTTTAGAAAGAGATAAAGGTCGTTATGAGAATTTTGAAGCAACAGTATCTTCCCGATTTCTTGAAATATCACGTCTGTCATTCAAATATCTTTAAAGAGAATGCTTTACAGTTCTTAAAATCTTAAAAAGGTGTTACCTCCGCAACTTGATTCTACGATTATCGATGCAAAATGTACAAATATACCGCTAACTTACACTTCCCGTCGGTCGATGAAACACTACGAAGTAATCTATTCCCACAATTATATATTCACAAACTGCCTTAGCTTAGCTTCCCTTTAATCAGAGACATGAATATTCGTTATAAATATATAGTTCATTCTCACTTAATATGTACATAAAACTTACAGATACGTGCCTTTGGCAGTTGTGACAATCATGTCATTACGTAATCATGTCAATGATATTCTACACCCGTAGATGGAGATACGAGCTTAACGGGGATGAGGTTTAGGTACAAATACAAATTCTTCATCAAGGTTGTAATAGCCGTCTTTTACGAATATACGTAACTGTTTAATCAGTGAAGGACTTAGAACACGCTACGTTATATTCGAAATATTCAAAACAATGTTTCCTCAATTTTATGTACATTTGTGTGTGCAGGAAAAAGTGTACACTGTGCATAATATTAATAAACATCAAAGCAGACACGATGACAAATTTAAAAAAAAATAAGACATAAACTGGACATTTCCTGAGCGAAATGGATTTTTTAAACTAAATCGTCAGCAATTAAGCAATTTTCACATTAAAGTATGTTATCACAATCGATAAAAAATGAACTCAAATAGGGATTCAAGGCTATTAAACTTATGGTTTCAAATTGATTACATTGTAGGTCTACATAGACGATGTTCACGTGTTGGATTTCCCACACCAAACAGCGATTTCAAACTACCAATTAGTAAATGTACAAACGATACATGGAGCTGAAGTATTACATGTACAGTTCTACAGTTAAGAACATCATGCAATTGACATTCTGATTGGAATGTGATTGGAGCGTTATCGTGAATGGAACGATGTCGGAACGCTTTAGGAACGGATTGGTATTTTATGCTCAAAATGATTGAAGAAAAAACAATTACATGAACGCTCCATGTTCATGTAATTGTTTTTCTTCAATCATTTTGAGCTGAAAATACCAATCCGCTTCTAAAGCGTTCCAACATCGTTCCATTCTGAAAAGAGAGCAAAATCCACGTACGTGATATAGAATACAAAAAAAAATCGTTCACTCATCAATTATGGTGTTTATTGAAATTCTTGATTATACGGCCTGAATTCCTAAGACAATCGCAAACATTTGAAGTTTGTTATTAAATTTTGATCGACATAAAAGATAACAGTACATACAGTCCTGAATAAAACGGCTGACGGTCATTTCGACGATAAAACATAACACAGACCATGACTTTTGTTTCGTATGCTATCATGTGTGTCTCATTATATCGTCTATGCAGTAATCATATTAAGAAAGCATTGTTAAACAAAATGAAAAAAATCCTTCAGATGAGTGACAAATTTCCCCACAAAGTTTTCAAAAAACGGCTGAGCAGTGCTGGGAAAAAATCCATCATTATGCACTTTGCGTAATGTATCGATCCAGATCAGCCTGTGCAGTCCGCGCATGCTTATTCGAGTCGACATATTCCGTCTCAGGAAATAGAGGTATAGAGTAATGATTCCTGAAATATAAAATCAACAGGAAGCGAAAAGTGTCTGTATGGGCTCGCCTGAGCGGCATGCTTAGGCTGATCCATCTGTTGAGGTAAATGTCGGGGAGTGAAAGTTAAACCCGTTCCACATAGAATTTTTTTTCGAAAAATAACATAGCAGTTGATAATGAAACCATTATGAATTTCTCCTTTTGTCACAATGTTAAAAAAACATATTTTGACTACCATTTATAGATATTTTCAATATCTTTTGCACAGTTCATTTCAAAGTCGTTTTCTTAAGGTTTGTTTTATGTGGCAATGGGTTCAAATGTAATATCATTCTAGATATATCTTCAACGGAAATGTCTGATACACTGTTAAACCGTACCCTGTCTTATTCAAAGGGTAAGGCAGTAAGTTCCAAAGAGTTATCTTTCTGAGTAGCATGAAATGTCAATCCTTTAGTATATGCTCTAACTTAACACTTTCTCCGACGACTTATTATGTCTCTGCAGTAGTTAAGTTTAGAATATCAATTATAGCAATTCATCCATAGACAATAGGCCCAGTTATTAGGTAAATTTCTTTTTAACTGTTAATCACGTTTGACCACTGAAACATAACAACTACAATTGCTCATTTTGGGCATTTTGTGTTTAGATGATCTAAATAATTAATTCATAAAATACTTCAGGGATAGGTTATTGCAGGATTCCTTTTATTGTTTGAAAGCCGAATAAATATTGACCAACATATGACAATAAAGTTTGTAAACATATTCGGGGTTAATAAGTAGATATTCATTTAACACTTAAGATAGATAGAGACTTGAGACACTGTCAACTATACTATTTGATATATGTAAGTGTAGTTGAAGATGAACTACATACAATTCACGGTTATTTCTTCTTCATATGAACATATTCGGGAAAAAAATCTACCCACTTTTCAACTAACATAATAAGAGTGTCCTTCTACAATATTATATCATTTAAAAATAAAAAAAATATTACTCAAATAGCCTATTGTGTTATACCATACCTATATATGGCTTATGTAAATCGGTGAATATTCAAGGGCAACATATACAGTACATTTTAGGTAAGATTTTCTGAAGGATAATAAATAAATATACTTTTCCATGTTTCATATAAAAAATAGATCGATGGTTCTGCCAAGAATACGTACGTTAATCTGTATATGTACATATGTATATTAAGTTGTTTCCAGTGTAGGCCGGGAGCCGCATGTACGGGAAAGAAAATATATAATCCATGTCTGCTTTGCTTCCGGCTTATATAAATGTTATGTACCTTTATGCTTTCTTCACTGTTTCTAAGAATCTCCAAATTGAACAAGACATCAATATTATATTGTATAATAAGTGCTGTACTCCACTTATATAAATATTGCTAACAGTGACAATAAAGTAAGTACTTAATAGTTCAATACTATTTTAAGGACTAAATGTTGAAAATCTGTCAATTGAAAGTCATGCAAATGTACACAATTTGGCTTACTGGGTATGTCTACCTAGTAAAATTGAATAATATACGATCAATATTTAGATGGTTATTGTACTGCAAAGTGAAATTAGTACTCTAGTTGTATCCAAGAATTATGAATGTAACATTTCAAGACAACTTTTCAACAGTTCTAAAACTTTGACTATACTATCTATAATGTACTGTTATCTGAGAAAATACGGTACGCTGATTTCTGGAAGGTAACATCAATAGAAATAGTATCGTTTTATAAATACTTTGGAGTATACTTTACTCCAAAAAGGTATTCTTATGTTTTTCAAAATAAACTGTCTTTATCGAAATAAAGTTTAGAATATACCGCTACAAAAATAAATGTTTAACATATTTGATTCAACGGTTAAACCAATTCTCTGTTACGCATCAATCATTCGGGGACAAAACTACATCAACACATATATAATTCGTGCATACTACGTTCTGTAATAACTACTGTTGATTGTACAATAGCTGCATGGATGTATTTTTACTTAGCGAAGGTGGACAGCTATCCCAATGTATATCCTATATGACAAATTGCATAAAAAACTTGATACCGCCTTGAACCCAATAGAAACCCGAAACAGTGATATTACCTATTATTGCAATCAGATTGCGCTGAAACATATACAATATGGGCTATGCATATTAAATATTTATATATGTATAGATCAGTCTAATTACTTATAAACAGAGAATTTTATTCACAAACAAGTATACAGTAACATTAAATTATCACCAAAAGCAATACACTATCAATAGTACAAATGTTAAATAACCGTAGAAAAAAACGTGTCGGCTGAATTAAACAATAGATTAAAAAAAATGTATTGCAAATTGTATATGCTCTTGTCGTGACTTGATGATTGAGACGGGACAGCATCGTAACATAGATATATACTTAAGACACTGTTCAGTATGCTTTATGATAAATTTAAGGGTAGTTGATGATTGCGATGGGACGGCATCGTTACATAGATATATACTTAAGACACTGTCCACTTTGCTTTTTGATAAATGTAAGGGTATTTGATGATTGCGACGGCACGGCATCGTAACATAGATATATACTTAAGACAATGTCCACTATGCTTTATGATAAATGTAAGATTAGTTGAAGATGAAATACAGTTCATGTGTTGTACTCTTCTTCATATGAACATATTCGAACAAATAGTGTCTACCCTCTTCGTTAACTAATAGAACGTGACTTTTCACAATTCTATCTCATCCGAAAATAGAACTGATATTACTCGAATAGCCTATTTGTTTTACCACGCCTTTCAATGTAGTTATCAGTTTCTGAAGGATGAGAAATAAATATACTATAACATGATTCATATGAAAAATAGACCAGTGGTTCTGCCATGAATACGAACGTTAATCTGTATAATGTAAATATGTATGTTATGTTGTTTCTAATGTAGGCCGGTAGCCGGATGCACGGGAAAGTAAATATAAAATCAGTGTCTGCTTTGCTTCCGACTTGTTTAAAAGTTAAGTACCTGTTATGCTTTCTACACTGTTTCTACGAATCTCCGAATTAAACAAGACATCTCTATTATTTTGTATTAAAGTATGTAGGTGTATTAAGAAAACATGGATTAAACTAATCATACTTGGAATGCGCAATTTACCTGTCTAGTTTTGAATCAAGCAACAACCTTAATTCTGCTTTAATATGCAAATTATTCATTATAATTTGCTGACTGTTAAACCTTTTGTTTCCCTTCAATTGTTTAACAATATTTATACTTTTAGAAATTAGAAACTGTGTGATATGTTTTTATTTTGTAAGCTGATGTTGCAGACTAAGACCAGTTCGCACAGACAAGGAATCTGATATAAGTTAGCTTTAATTGCACAAAAATCCTATACGAAAAGTGATAAAAGATGACAATTAATGCTTGAAAACTCACCAATAGTTTTTCTTCTTATGTCATAAGTCTGAAACTTACCCTTTCGTTTGATTAACCTTTTATCATTGAATCACTACGCACAGATAATAAAAAGTTCGTCAGAATTATTCAAAAGACGATTAATAAGAACATTATTACCACTTATCTTTATGTAAATCACTGTTTATATGTATATTATGTGCCGGATGCTTACTAATGTGAATGAACAAATTGAATTTATATTCTGTATTGAGTTGTGAGCAGTTTGTTATCATGTGTTCATACTTTATTGTGTTATATAAGTTGTAATGTGTTATATTCATGTTTGTTTCTATGTTAATGTTAACACTAAAGCAATGGTTGCGGGAAGTTTGTTATGATGATGCAGATAATTTAATTAGGTAGCATCCAATATGGACAAACAAAACATGATAGTTTTCGTAAAGTATCGGGAAGAATAAAATCCTCACACCTCGTGGATTGACATCTTTCGACGTAACCGACTGCAGAAAACGTCCGCTTATCGGGGTGGAATCTGCCGTTGCCGAATGACCAGTTTTGATGATTTCACAACGAGCGTCTTAGGCTCGATCACTGTTGTGATTTAAACCTATTTGTAACAAATTAAGATGACTTGAGCCATAGCTGTGGATTTAAAGCGTCATACATGGAACATTCGTACGAACTTATGTTGAAATGAGGATTCAAAGAGAAAATAACTTGAGTTTGTACAGGACTTTTTAAGACCGTTATCAGTTGTTATTATATTGTGTCAATAATAAACGTGTGTTTGAATGTTTTTTATTCATTGTGCTTAAATGTTTATGTTGAAAATAAAACATTTGTATTTTGAATGTAGAGGGTTGATTATGATAATGCAGATGACTTAAATGGGTAGCATTCCAAGATGAACCGGCAAAAAACGCCATGCTTGCATATCCTCTGGTGACCAAGACGAACGTGCGACACTATTTTATAAACGAAAGCAATTCCAATAGTAGACTTGCTGACCATGTGCATGGGAGATCAACATTTTGAAATGTTGAAAATGTTCTGCAAATATTGCTAATAGTGACATCAAAGTAAATGAACAAGTAGTTCAAAACTTCTTTGGCAGTTAATGTTGAAAAACTGTCAATTGAAAGTCATGAAAATGTACAAAATGTGGGACACTTGGTATGTCTACCAAGTAATAAGGAAACATACCAGATCAATATTAATTAATATATAGTACTGGAAAATGAAATTATTATTATGTGGCGCTTCTCATCTTTCGCGCCGTGCTGCTACGACTGACAAGTCGCATATTGTATACTATTCCAGTAACATGTTGGTGTGATTTTGGATGTGCATTTCTTGAAATGTTATTGTCATTGCGATCGTATGCTATATGTCGATCGGTTAGCATGACTGTGGTAGTTCGAGGGGGTGGGGGGGGGGGGTGTGAGTAGCCTTTCTCACACTTGGTTAAGTGTGTAAAACATGCATGTATATATATGTAATTTTTTATCAGTATTGCGTCATGGCGTATCTCCATTCTGTTCTATTCAAATTAATTTATATTATATTCTTTTTATCTTCAATATTGGAGTTCAGGAGCCGTATTCACAAAGCTCCTAAGGAAAAGGATATTCCTTAAATACGGAGACTTCCCTCAAGTTTCACCATTTTCTAAGGAATGTCCTAAGAAGTTATTCACAAAACTCCTAAGGTAAAAATATTCCTTAAATCGGTCCATTTTTCCCTTAAAGTTAAGGAAAATCTTAAATCGCATATTCTCGATTTCAATGGCCGCCGTTTCATCGCAAGAAATAATCAAAACGTTTTCACTTGTTTGTGTATGCGTTCTTGGTCATAAATAATGTTGAAAATGAATGCTAAGATTGCGTAAAGAAATGTGACGTATCGGTGTCCTTTTTCGCTGTACATAGACAACCACAAAAAGTCGGAGGCGATCTTTCGAAATCTGTGTCAGGATGAGTACATTTCATTTTATTAGCCCTGTGTCACCAAATAAATTGCTTATTAATCCTCATAATTTGACAGACCTTAAGAGAATGAATCGTAAAATTATATTTCAAGGTGGATTTATCAGTCCGAAATGATCAACTCGGTGGGACCTTACCCCACCCACAAATCCGTCACTTGCCAAGTGTCAAAATGGAAAAACGTGTGTGGCAACGGTTTGATTGTTTTAAATGCACACGTATATTTTATTGATTTGTTACAGTGTTACACATGTTACTTCATTTGAACTGCGAATTAAACTGGCATTAATAGTTATTAGTAATTCGAAAATGTGTTTTGTTTTCATTGTTTATATAATAATGGCACTTTTGAAATGAAAAGCTGTTGATATAAATGGAAAATTAACACACATATTCTGTAGATCTATATAAACTACATATGTTGATGTGTGTATTATGCTTTTAGCTTGTTGATGAAAGAAAAGAAATAGTGAGAAGAGTAAAACTTGCCGACAGAAAATAAAGACAGAACTGAAGACATATTTCAGTGTTCAGGCAGTGTTTACTTGTATCAGTATGTGTTATGTCTCTGCTTGTATATATGTATCAAATTGATGTGAGTACTTATATAAGATGTGCGGCAGTATATCAATGAAAAAATCATAACTGATAAAGACACATTTTGAGCAAAAGTCAACTTTTGAAAAGATATTGAGAAAAACAAGAAATGATCATAATTTCACTTGACACATTTTTGTCCAGAATCTTTCAAAGTGTTCTGCTGCAGATGGTTAGCTTTAATGTTCGTTCATGAGACTGAAAACGTAATCATGGTATTACATTTTTGCAAGTTTAACACGATTCATGTAGTCTTAATTGAATGTGATTGATGAGGAAAATGTATTAATAGAAGGATTTATATAAATATTTCCATGAAAACATAAATGATATTTTTGCTCTGTTTAAAGGCCTTTCCCTCATATAAACACTTTCTGACGCCTCTGCAGCAGACGGCTTTTTGAAAACATAGTGACAAAAGAAGAAATTGTTCAAAACGAGCAATTTCTCCTTTTGCCACAATGTTTTCCGCTTTTAGTCATAGGTTATCCATTTAATTAAAGAGATTTTCTATGTCAGGAAAAAATATGTTCAAAGTCGTCTGCTGCAGATTTGTCGTATGAGGGAAAGGGTTAAGTTAACATTTCCTTTATACAAATGCTAAATCCAGCATATTTAGCCACGTTGTTAAAAGTATAGAGATATTGCACAAAGTTACTATTTATGCTTTGCAGACATTGGACATGTATTAATACTTTAATAAAAGTGCATTAGCCTATTTAGGCTTGTTTTCTCTGGAAATGCTGTTTCAGGCTTAAATAGTATATACACATACAACAAATCGGCAGCAGTCCACTTTGAAATCGTCTAAATATTCGGAAAATGTTTATAAATGAAAGTATAAAAAATGAATAGATTTGAAAACATTTACACAAAAGCAGAAATTGTTCATGATGAGTTATTTCGCTTTTGCCACAATGCTTTCAAATGTCGTTTACTGCAGAGGTGTCTGAAAGCGTCTACATGTGGAAAAGGGTTCACAACATTTATAGTAGACGAATAACGCTAGTCACAATGAGTTTAGTAAATCATCGGAAATAATGAATGGCAATCCCGGAAATCGAACTCCCGACCCTATGTCCAATGTAGTGATAGCCCTCATCGTTCCTGACTAAGCTTTTGCGGCTTGGCAACACTATTGTTTATAATGAGATGTTGTTTGAAGTTAAATAATACAGACTGACATAGACTAGATTATCTCATTGATTCAGCTCAGGGGAATATATTGATTTATTGGGGTTAAATAAACGCCATTTTTCGTATACTGAATTGCAGTTTACTATTGCAAAGTGCCGATCAAAACTTAAAATTTCATTTAATTTCTTGACAAAAAAAAGAAATTTCTATAGCTGACACAGATTTTGCATTTAACTTTAATTCAAATCGAGGTAAAATTTTGATTTGAATTAATTGTGTACTCCTCCAAATAATGCCTTTTTTAGATGAACACTATGCAGGAATAAAGTGTAAATTTAGCATTGATATTTGCAAATTTTCCCAAATTCCAGACAATTCAAGAAAGGGTTGACATTCAACAAATTATAAATATTGAACTGCATGACAGATACATATTGAACCATGACGTTTTTAACTTTGTTGTAAAAAGGTCGATCTAATGATAAAAACAAACAGAAATCAGAGGTTAACAACTCGTCATATAGTTCCAACAACGGGGAAAACACGAATTTATGCAGAAAAATAATCTCTAAACCACTATGACGTTTCTACTTTCGTCCAAACATAATGAATAAATTTAATTCTGACGTCACCTATTTTCACTTAAGGAAAAACTAATATTCTTACATAAGGAATTTCCTAAGGAGCTTTGTGAATACGTTCCCAGCACTTTAAACATGTGTATTGACGATGTTTGTATGTATAGTTTCATTATACCACAATAAGATAAAAAGGAAAGATTAAAATCTAAGAATAAAGAAAAAGAAAAAAATGAATATTATACAATTATGGACTTTTCAGCTGTTATACATGATGTGATATGCACCAAAATCATTATTAATAATGATTTTTTGGTACATATCAACATCATGTATAACAGCTGAAAAGTCCATAACTGTTTTATTATATAACCCTCAATGTATCATATTGTTTTGATATTGACCAACTTAAAAGAAAACAGAGGACCACTCAAGGAAAATTTCTGTACAGTTTGAGGTTATATTGACCAAGCAATTTAGGAGGAGATATTTTTAAAATGTTGAAACCGGACAGCAAAGAATCACGAAAGCTCACCATGAACACTTTATGTTATAGTGAGCTGAAAAAATATTGGTACGAGATATTTAACAATTTTCACAATTTATTAACATAGCACAAACTTGCTAAAAATATAAGATAACAGAAACAATGTGTAAAGTCACAGAGAATTTGACAGTTTATAACAATTAAACAATAGATTTTTTCAATAATATCACATCTCGGGACAGTTTATAACAATTAAACAATGGCAACAATAGATTATTTCAATAATATCACATCTCGGACAATTTAAAATAATTAAACAATGAGAAAAAAGAAATCAATATTATCACATCTCGGACAGTTTATAACAATTAAACAATGAGAAAAATAGATTTTTCCAATTATATCACATCTCAGACATCACTGAAATTTTACACAAATTTTAAGATTTCAAAAACAATCTTCAGACTAATTCGAAGTTCAACGATAACTGATTCACTTCCCAGGCCCATTGTAAAAATTGTAGTTGATTGTTACGTTGGCTGAAGCTCCCGATATAATAGGGGCTGGAAGAGACTGAACAGCATGACTACTTGACTGGTAATTTATCACTGAATCACGATTTGACTGGTAATTCATCACAGAATCACAACTTGACTGGCGACGGTTTAATTCAAAGGATGGCTCAGGTAAGTTTTTCAGGATAGCATCAATCGGATCATTTGGGGAATTGAACTCCATCATAATATTATCAAATTGCGAGTTTGACAATGGCTCCAATGTTGAATTATCAATATCAAGAAAGTCAATATTTCCCAACGCAGGTTCATCATTACACAAGTTATTCTGTTCTGGTGGCACAACTGTTTTACTGGAACTACCATGAACATCAAGCCCCAAACTCTTACTTATTGTTGTGAGACATTGCTTTCTTGGTTTTCTGGTCAGTAAAACCAGTGTATGTCTTAAGACTAGACTCTGCCTTATGGCCAATTACAGTCATAATGTGTCTTGATGGTATGTTTGCCGAGTCAAGAAGATGCACTGATGTGGCCCGCAGGCAGTGATTTGTGTATTTTCTGGATAACTGTGCCTTTTCACTAAGTGTTGACATCATGGACCCAAGTTTATTGTGTCCAATGCTCTGTTTACTGAAGTAATACCCTGCTGCGGTTGGTGATTTCAGAGGTTTAGGGAACAGATGGTTACAGCCAGGCGGCAACATTCGCTTGTACCTGGCTTTGGCTGTGTTTGTGTCAGATTGATGATTTTTCGTCTGCTCGTCTTTCTTGATGTAAATATACCGTGAGCTTTCTGCATCCGTAGTAAGCGCAAAGTCGCTCACACACAATGTTCTGAAATAAACCATCGTACAAAATGTAAGAGATAAACATCAATCGAGATTTTTTAGAAAGGTAAGCTCAAAACTGTTCTAAATCTATACAAAATACACTTTTAATATGATTTATCATTTCAAGGCCAAAATTGATTTGTTCATTGATAGTTCAATTTTATCACAGCTTCCTGGGTATTCAACATTTAGCATTTATTACAGAATGTTGGTCACAAACTCACAACTAATAGTGCGGCGCTTTAACTTCGCTATTAAATTCTTGAATTTAGGAAAACAGTTAGGTGGAAATTAGGTTGAAACTGGGAGTTAATAGGTTTCGATATTAATTTGTTTATAATATATACACATTTTTAATTCTGTTCAATACATACCTCAAGTTTTCACGGCCACGTCGCCCAAAATGCAGCATTATGTCGAAAAACACTTTCTGCTGCAACATCTCAGGATCGAAAACGTCGAAGTAGTTGTAGACTTTGTGAAGGTCTTCCTGCTCTATAGGGGGGTGATGATCAACCCCACCGGCGTCTTGCCTCTTCAACTCAGCTGACATTGCCTGAAATGCCTTCTGTGACTTTGGGAAGTCAGACCCATTAACAATGTCATGATTTGTTAGATGCCTATTTATTCCATGTCTGATAGCACTGAATGAAGTCTTCTTATAAACTTTGCCATTCTGCTGTCGGAGTTCAACATAAAACTTGGCTAAACAATCGTCCAACTCGGAAACATTGTACTCTTCAATGTTCAAAGGCATATTCTTCTCTTTCAAATACGCTTGAAACACATTCACTACTTGCTTCGTAACTTTCTTTGTGTTCAGTGCATCTTTGTTCGCTATAAATCTGTTCATTTCTGCCTCCGAAAGGTTCGCAAAGCGCGTTGGTGGCGGTTCACTTTCCATTTTGACAGATATTGTCGTCTGGAAACACAGGAAATGATCAATGGAAGTCAAACGCTTGATTGCATTTAATCAATATCATCCGAACGAGCTTCGGAAGTTTCCGTGGTCATCGGAACGCGCCTCGGAAAATTCCGTAGCGTACGGATAAAGGCGAATGATATTAATAGGCGGCTCGTGGGATTCCCCGGTCTTCCCCTGTTACTATTTATAAAACTGGTCAATATCAGAAAAAAACAGGTCAATATCGCTAGATATTTTTTCTAAAAAATTACTTTTTAGCCAATGAAAACGCGTCTATTTATAGGTTATATAATATTAATAAATATATGTATACTCTATGTACACGTATTGACCAGTACCAAATAACCTACATGAAACTAGGCAAAAGCGAAACTAATGTAAATAATACATGATGTCATTGTGTTAGGCCCGAATTGATTGTATTTGGTAAAAGATACGTCTGACAGCTCGCTATGAATTCGGACACTTTTGTATTTGATTAGACGGTGATCGCTGTATGCTTATACATATGTTTGAAATGAACTTAAAACATTTACCGTGCTGTAAGAGAATGAAAACGAGGAACATTATGTTCCATTTTCGCTCAGCTGAAAAAAGGGTACCAAAATACTTATACTATAGCTCCACTATGTTCCATTTACGCTAAGCTAAAAATGACTATCAATATACTTATAATATGAAAAAGGCCAAGCCTCATTACGAGCACAGCGTCTATAATGGGTCTTACCTGTAGGTATTTGACTACCATAATAAAGGAATCCGTTTCGAGCTGTCGAAACGGAGACCGCTGTTGTACAATATTCCTACTTTATCTTTTGGTGCAAAGTCAAATCTTCTAGAACTTTAACTTTCAATTCATCACACGAACATAATCAATACAGAAAGGTAAACAATAAAAATAGTAAAAATAAGTTTTTCCTTCAATTAGGCTTAGTGACATAGTTTCTTGGTTAAATGCAATGTTCAAAACATCCATTCTGCTAAAGTTTCAACATGCTAACATAAAAAGAACAGCTTTTAGAGAGTTAACAAGATTTTCCTTTAATTTGGTCTAGTGACCTTATGTTTGACCAGATTTTGCCAATATTTGAACTTGGCCTAGATATCAATAATCATCATGAGAACATTCTGACAAAGTTTCAAGATGCTGAATCAAACCTTGAGGTCAAGAGTGTTTACAAGATTATTCTCAAATGTCTTTCGTTGGACCTCATTGTTGGTTTTATCCAACATGACCTATATTTTAGTCTAGATTTCACCAAAACACAAATTCTGACGAAATGTCAACATGTTAAAATTAAATTTACAGCATTAAAAATGTCTGAGTGTTAACAAAATATTCCTTCAATTTGGTCTAGTGACCTAGTTTTTGATCCATCATGACCCTTATTCTTAATGGGTCTAGATATTATCACAATGCGTTAAGCTGCTGAAGGCAAAGTGGGGTTTCTAGACTAACACTAGTTTCCTTCAATTTGGTGGAATGACTCAGTTTATGACCCAACATGACCTAGTTTACTACAGAATATATTTAAACTTAGCCTAGATATCATCAAAACAGGTATTCTGAAAACATTATAGCATGCTTAAGTTTAAAATAAGGCATCCAGAGTGTTTTCAATATGTTCCTTCAAATTGACATTGAAACCTAGTTTTTCACCTCATAGGACCCAATCAATAACTTGGCCAAGATTTGATGCAGATGATTTTCTGATAAACTTTCATTAATATTGGATGTTGTAAAATGTAGCCTGTATTTTGTTCACAAGGCAATTGTGGATGGCGTGTAACCGAAGGACATCAGACAAAACGTAATCATAAAAAACACAAACTGTGCAATAAAACGCGATCAAACTGTAGCAATCGCCTTTAAGAGCGAACATTTATAATTATAACATCTTTTTAATCAATACTTCGGTAAAAGTAGCATAGGCTGGGATTTCCGACATATTTGCTATGATTATAAATTTGTCAGGAAGTTAATTCGCGAATATCACTTGAATGAAACCTATTTTACAATTACATTTATAAAGAATAATTTGCTGCTAAATATTTTGTATTGGTCATGTCTTGCAACATATCGTCATTTTGGTAGAGGTATTATGTATTCAAATCGTTAATATTTTAGCACATGGTTGACTCGTTCTCGAACTTCATCGGTACGGGAGGTTTAGGGTACGATCCCCGACCGGGTCATACACAATACTTTAAACATGGTATTATCGGATGCCTTCCTAGGCGCATAGAATGGCGTGGTTATCATCACGATTCACTTGTGTGTCAGGATAAATGTACACATTTGAACCTTTTGCCATGCAGATTGTTGGTTGAGGGAATGCTGTTTTGCATTCGCCGTTACCTAGTGGTTATCGTCAAGGATTTAAAACCGGGCGTCCCGGGTTTGATCCCTAGTCGCAGCTGCCATACGGGAGTACCCATTGGCAAGGTACATTAAACATAAAAATAAACGAATAAAACCCTTTTCCATGCACGAGCTCAAATTACATTACAATGATAAGCTGAACTACTGTTTAACCCCCCCCCCCCCTCCCCACTCCTTTCCAACATACAGTCAATCTGCAGCTGTCGACTCTATACAAAAAGATGAACAATATTTATTAATGTAGGTGGAATGTAACGATTTGATATTTTTCTCCTTTTGTCAGAATGTTTTCAAAAATCGTCGACCGCAGACGCGTCCAAAAACCGTCTATGTGTGGTAAAAGAATGAGTTTGACGTAACTCTCTAATACAACTAAATGTGATTAAAGAGTAGGCCTTTTTTAGCAAAACGAATTACAAATATTATCCAACTTGACTCACCCACTTCTTTCTTTAATGCTTCCGTGTCTTTAGTAAGGTTGTTAAGTTTGCTTTCAACCGTGTAACTATTGTCTTTTAGCATCCTCGATGTTTCTTCTGAGCATACTCCGATATAAGTATGAGTCAATAATACAAGGTGTTGTATTGCAGTTTTCAAAAGAGGTTTGTTTAATATAGCTTATCTCTGTATTTTCGTGTGTTCCATTCTAGTGTATGTCGTTCGTTGATAACCTAAATGTTTTGACCTAGCAGTGACATCGCTGCGTAGATTGAATTTGTTGACTAAATTTGACAAATGTGTTGTCAATCCGGCCTTTATGTTTATGTAAAACTTATAGTATAGAGTGTAAAGTCGTCTCTTTGTATACAATTCACAACTTTTAAACAATCACTCTTTTCATGTTTTAAATAATTAACTTTATTAGCCACATGTATAGGTAAGCGTTTCTTCTTCACTGGATCGTACATTTGACTATCACCAAGAACTATGTATAGGTCAAATTACGCCATATACATCCGCGCCTATGCTGATCTATAGATCCACATATTCCCAATCTTTGTTTGCGTAGCAATGAGTGTATACCTTCAGCAGAATGCATTAGTGATATGAACATGAGTTTAAATTCATTTTTGTAGTTCGAGCCTGTTTGAAAGTGAGTCTCGATTATGTGAAAAAAAAGTTTCGTCCCGGTCCAATTTCGTCCAAACTGACGGTAACTATCTTCGCAGGGTAAATTCGTTCTTGCTTAATATACGACCACCCCATTGTCATTGTAGTATTTAAAACACTTAGAGGTAACTCTTTTAGATGATGTAGTGTGTTCTATTTGTAAAACGGGTACAAAGTGTGTGACTCGAGTGTTGAAACTTTGGTTGACTTTAATGGGAACAAAGAAGGAACTTATTTAGTGTAACGCGACATTTACGTGAAAAACGTATTCTTAAATGTCATGACTCTCGTGTCAACTACTAAATATGCGCAAGCACCAATCTATCAATCCCAACATATTGACGTACACCAGGGTCTTTCAAATAGTATGGTCTAGAAACGCCCTATATAAACGCCTTATCGTACTGAATATCTTGTCCCTATCGATTTTTACCTGGAAGTGTTTATCACGGCGTGTAATTATCACGCTTAGCGAATTAGTGTTTATCACGGCGTGTATTTATCACGCTTAGCGAATTAGGGTATTTTGTCCTAATATGTAATCGTAAATGATTTATTTTAAAGCGAGTTAAACATGGGCAATATTCCGTCTATCCCGCTTAACAAAATGATGATCATTTGCTTCGCGATACTGGTCTAAGAAAATTGTCATATCCTTTAAATGATTTAAGTATTTTTGTATAATATTTATACCGTAGAATATGAATATCAAGTTTAAATTTGTTATCGTATAATCAACCTGTTTGATTGTTTGTTTGTCTTTCCTGTAATGGAATTGCATTCGACGATGTTTAATAATGTTTAATTGTTACGTGTGTAATACCCGAATAATTCTTAATTTTTAAGTGGTACAAAATGCATTTCTTTGATGATGTTACGTGCGAAAAGATGCGTTGTCGCTTGATCATTAATCCTTTGTATTTCTTTAATAAATCATTATCAAGTGTAGGAGTAATGAGTTATCCTAATTATCACACCAAGATTATATATTTCTTAATTAGGTGGCACAAACTACACGTTATTTCTTTGATGATGTTACGTGCGAAAATATGCGTTGTCGCGTGATCCTTTATTCCTTTGTATTCTTTAATAGATTATTTCTAAGTGAAGGAGAATTCTTTGTTGTTATATACAACTTTAAGGTTGTTAAAACTGTTTTCATCTGCTACACGTTCATCGTTCTCGTCTGAGTTCCTAGTTAATTGTCGAATCCCGGTAGTTCAGTCGGTAACGATGTGGGCTGTCAATCCAGGGGTCGTGAGTTCGAATCCCGACTCAGCAAACTTTCTTTCCGACGTCTGACAAAAGTCAATGCGCCATTCGTCTTCCACCAATGGACTAAGTCTATGCGGTAAAGCAGCCAGTTGCTTGGGAAGATTGTTGTGTGGACTACTGTTGTGAGAAAACCAGGAAACACATGAGTAGGTGAACTGGCCGCCGTGATATGACTGAGAAATTGTTAAAAACGGCGTTAAACCCCAAACAATCAATCAGTCAATAATTGTATTCACCAATATGAAAACTAGTTTAGCAGAGGCTTATGATGTGCTCAGGTGAGCTAATAAAACAAACAGAAGTTGTGTTTTTTTCTTTTTAATCAATGTCATAATAAATGATAACAACATGTTTCTTTGAGATGATTGACAACAAGCACCATTATGTAACACAACACTGTACAAGGGACACACACACACACATATATATCTATATATATATACACACATACACAGTGGCTACACACAAGGATTGTACATAGAATATTAGGAACAAATACTTTGCTATTTAAGATGAGACTTTCTTGTGTATATGTTATGAAAAATGAAAAATCAATAACACATTTATTTTGGGATTGTAGAAAATGCTCTCGTTTATAATCTTTAGTTTACTTTCGTTCTTTCTCACACTGAACGTCCTCGTCTTCTTTCTTTTCCCAAACGGCATTGTGAGGAAGGAAGTCGAAACGGCACAGTTTAATAGCAAGCTACAAGGTCTCACATCCTGTAAAATTAGAAAAATGTCACTTGAATATCAGAATGAGGTATCAAAATATATCTTAGTACATACTTGGAAAAAAAAGTTCACACAAAAACTGCTAAACTACATGTTCCCCCTTTCCTTGCATAAGAAGGTATTACATGTAGGACCCTGTAACTGTTGATTTTGGCCAAAATTATAGCTCAAAATCACTTCAAACTTTCAAAATAATTTAAAGATCATGTCTTGGGCATTAAATATATCTCACCATGCAAGTTGGAAGTAACTACACATTGAAAACTGTTTTCTTAATATCAACGTATTGTGCCAATAAAACACTATTTTTCTTTAGATTTTTAACAGGTCAAAACATGAAAATACGGATGAAATATGAAAATCTAAGACATCGACATCATAAATTAGACATAAATATAAAAGGAAAAAGCAGCTATTTTAGTCCCATAAACACCATGCAAGTAGGAGAATCTCCAATATAAAACAGTTTCAAAATATCAACGTATCGTGCAAATAAAAAAAAAAAAATCTTTACATTTTAAACAGGTCAAAACATGAAAATACGGATGAAATATGAAAATCTAAGATATAGACATCATAAATTAGACTTAAATATAAAAGAAAAAAGCCGCTATTTTGGTCTCATAAACACCATGCAAGTAGGAGAATCTCGATTTTCAGCTTTCGGCGATTACAGTAATGGCGTAAACAAAGTCGTTCGTATCAAAGTAAACTTTCAAATACGAAAAACCACCTAAAAATGAAATGTCAGGACAAAATACTTTCATGCAAAGAAAAAAGAATACTTACATTGCATCAAGGATTACTTTGTTGGTCACATTGATGGATAAACATTTAGATATATGTAGTTTTATAACTTGATCGTTTTCTTCTGTTTTCCAAAATGGCGGGTTCCCCGGATGTTGGTCACGTGATACTATACAGCTTATTTCGCGCACTGTGCTCGATTCTAGACCATACTATTTGAAAGACCCTGCGTACACAGAGTAGTGATTGAGCTTTCTAACGTATTCAATCAATTAATTAATAAACTCACCAATGTGTTCAGATACAGATAACTGATTCAGTTTTCAATGTATTTCATCAATCAATTACTCAATTCACCAATGTATTCAATGACAGAATTATGAGTTGGCTTTCTAACGTATTACATCAAGTAATCAATCAATCAATGTGTACGAAGACATACTGATGATTGATCTTTCAAACGTATTCCATCAATCAATCAACTCACCACTGTGTGCGCAGACAAAAAACTTATTGAGCTTTCTAACGTATTCCATCAATTAATAAGTCAATAAATCAATCAATTCACTTATGTGTGCGGAGACAAAATAGTTAATAGTTAACAGACTCGTGTCAACTACATATACGCAAGCAACAATCTATCAATCCCAAACTATTGGCGTACACAGAATAGTGATGGAGTTTTGTAATGTTTTCCTTCAATCAATAACTCAAGTTAGCAATGTGTGCGAAGACAAAATAGTGATAGAGCTTTCTAACGTATTCCATCAATCATTTAACCAAATTACTACACTGTTAGCGAAGTCAGAATAGTTATAGAGCTGTCTAAAGTATTGCATCAATGAATAAATCAATAAATTAATATATTCACTTATGTGTGCGGAGACTGAAGAGTGTCTGAGATCGATAACGTATGCCAATCATCAATCAATCAATCTATTCGCATATCTATCAAATCAGCATTGTTTTCGGAGACTGAAGGGTGGATAAGATTTCTAACGTATTTCAATAATCAATACATCGATTCAAAAATTGTGTGAAGACAGGAAAGTGATTGAGCTTTCTAAAGTATTCCATCAATCTATTAATTAGTTCACTTAAGTATGCAAAAACTATAGAGTGGCTAAGCTTTCAAACGTATTTCAACAATCAGTCAATCAATATACCAATGTGTGCGGAGACATACTAGTGGAATATTAATCTAACGTAATCGTTGAATTCAATCAATCATTTCACAATCTTTTCCACAAACAGAAGAATGCCTAAGCTTTCTAACGTATTTGACTAATCAATTCGCAAATATGTGCGGAGACAGAAACGTGGTTAAGCTATACGTACTTCAACAATCAATCATTCAATTCACTATTTAATAAATCAATTGATTCGCCAATGTGTGCAAAGACAGATAAGTGGCTGAGATTGCTTACGTATTTCAACAATCATTCATTTAATTTACCTATGTTAGCAGAGACATACTAGTGGCTTAGATTTCTAGATTATTTCAGCAATTTATCAATTCACTTATGTGTGCCTAGATAGAGTAGTGGTTGAGTTTTCTAATGTATTCCGTCAATCAATTCACTACTGTGAAGGGAGACTGAAGAGTAACTGAGATTTCTAACATATTTCACAAATCAATCAACCCATCAATCAATCAACCAATCAGTAGATCTTATCAAATTACGAATGTTTGCGGAGACAGAAGAGGGGCTGATATTTCTAACGTATACCATCTATCATTCACATCATCTGTTTTTGAGAGACAGAAGAGTGACTAAGTTTTCTAACGTATGTCGCCAATTAACCAATCAATCAGACAAAATTAATAATGCACCAATCTCTGCGGAGACAGAAAAATGGCCCATATTTCTTACGTATTTAAATATTCAATCAATCAAATATTGTCGGAGACTGTAGAGTGCCTCAGCCTTCTAATTTATTTCACCAGTTAATCAATCAATCAATCAGCGCAATCTATCAATTCACCAATGTTTGTCGAGACCGAAGAGTGTCTGAGATTTCTAACGTATTGTACCATTAATTTAATATGACCAGCCCTGTGTTCCATAGTAAACACAACGTAAACACGTTTTGTCTATGGAGCGGAACGAAACCTACCTGTATTATGCATGTACTCCCGTCAAACAGGTTTGGTTTACCGACTAATGCACGGATTATCGACGAAACCTATATAGGTTTCGCCAAACAGGTTTTGGGTTTGGTGACTATGGAACACAGGGCTGGTTCCAAATACACTGACCCTACTTAACGCACACCAATACGCAACCAATACTTAAAAGCTTTTCCATATTATTTCATAAAACATGAATGTTGGAATGTATTTCATTTACTAACTAATTCGTCATCAATAGTTAATTTGCAGAACAGCAATAATTGTTAAAAGATGAACTATTTCAGCATTTTTATTAGAGAAGCAAAACAAAAAGCATTTTTGATAATAACTAAACGTAAAATTCGTTCATATTTTTCTCCTTTAGTTGTTGTTTTTATTGTCCATCCTTAAGATCTCTATCTCTCTCACTCTCTATATTTCTCTATCTATATTTCTTCCTCTCTCTCTCTCTCTCTCTCTCTCTCTCTCTCTCTCTCTCTCTCTCTCTCTCTCTCTCTCTCTCTCTCTCTCTCTCTCTCTTTCTCTCTCTCTCTCTCTCGCTCTCTCACTCTCTCTCTATCTCTCCCTGTATCCTTCCCCTCCCTCTTTTCCATTTCTTTCTCTATGTCTATATATATATATATATATTCTTTCTCTATCTCTCTCTCTATCTCTCTCTCTATCTATCTATCTTTCTCTCTCTCTCTCTCTCTATCTCTCTCTTTCTCTATTTGTGTGTTCTCTCTAAATCTAATTCTTTTTAATTTTCGATCTGTCTGTCTCTGTATGACCGTCTGTATATATATTTATTTCTCATTCCCCTGTCTTTCTCCGTATATCTGTTTCGCCTCTCTCTATCGCTCTCTCTCTGTCTGTCTCTCTTTCTCTCTCTTGTATGTTTCTATGTTTGTATGTCTATCTGTGTGTCTCTATGTCTGTATGTATGTATGTCTCTCACTATATATCTGTCTTTATCGCTGTCTGTCATTGTGAAACCGTTGTCAAACATATAACTTATTTAAATCGCATTAAAGACAAAGAATATATTTAGATACCTATGCACTAGCCACGTTTTATATAGGACATCCTTTGACTTGCAAATTCATTAAAATACGTGTGCAATTAGCTGTTCAATATAACACTTCTTGAATACTGATTTGCTACGTCGTAGTACAATGGACATTCGGACGTCTGACATTTATAGGGACGTAATTTCACCATTTCTCTCATACAGACGCTGTTGATGCCTCTTCTGCAGCCGACTTTTGAACATTTTAAGAACTATTTTCTCCACTTGCCACAATGTTCTCATCTTTATTCAATTGAACCTTAGTTTAGAGAAAATGTTCATATTTAAGTTTAAACCTTCGTTTAGAGAAAATGTTCATATTTAAGTTTAAACCTTGTCTGTATACCATTATACCGATACAATTTGACGCCTCTATAGCAGTCAACTTTTGCAAACATTGTATCTGAAGAAAAAAGTGTTCATAATGAGCAATTTTCTTGTTTGTCATAATATTTATATTATCCTTATATGTAGGCAGATTTTCATATTTGTGTCGAGATGTTTACAAAGTCTTCTGCTGCAGATTGTTTGTGTTTGGGAAATGGTTTAGCTCAGCCCTCATATTTCTATAGTTATTAAACTAATGTAAACACGATACTTTAATTAGCCCCCGACTCGATTGCAAGCATTAAAGGTCATGATCGGAATGTCGATGTATATACAGGTTAATTCCAACCTTCCCCAGTCAAAAAGGCTAGGTATTTAAGGTGCTGCATTCTAAACGGAGGTCAAATATGTTTAAAATGTTGGAACTTCTGCAACTATTGCTAATAGTGACAACAAAGTAGTTCGAAACTATTTTGGCATTAAATGTTGAAAGATTTTCAATTGAAAGTCATGAAAATGCTTACTGGGTATGTCTATCCGGTAGAAATGAAGCATAAACGATCAATATTTAGATGTTTATGGTATTGGAAAGTGAAATTATTACTTTCATTTTATTCCAGAATTATGATTTTAATGTTTTAAGACAATTTTTGAAGATTTTTTTTAAATTTTGACTATAATATCTATTTTCTGGAATCTAGAACATTTAAAGCATATTTCCACGCGTTGTGGCTCGAATAATAATGTCTCTCCGATCAATAAAATATCATTGTTATAAATGGTACGATATATCTTGCGGATTTAAAAGGGTGTATATACTTCATTGATTTGTCTCTCTGTCACTCTCTTTATTAGTTATTTATATTTAAGCAGGCCACAGTGCTAGCATTAACGTTTTTTAAGATAAATATTAATGGTATTGTTGGAAGGATATGTGTCTAGGAATTGAATTAAGAAACTTAAATAAACTGTACGCAAATGTATAGTTTTGAATTAGTTTTTCTATCGTCGCTTTTCCCAACTACATTTCATTTTATATGTTGTTTGTATGTATTTTGATATCTGAAATTTACCATATAACTATGTACATTGCAATTATTTATGCGTATATACATGTATGTATATGTATGCGTGTTAGATATATTTTATGCACAAGTATATTATGAATGATATAAGATAGGTCGTGTTCGTCAGGTAAACTGTTTCAGTGTTGTGTGTTTGTTTGTATGGTGTTTTACGTCGGTTTCAACATGTGTTTTCAGTTATATAATGGCCTTTCCGGCGTTAATAACTTATTCTACTTGTCCAGTAGTCTTGCTAACCCAGCAATCTTGAGCGCCAAGGAGGGTTATGCAGTACGATCATTTAAATGTCCTTGGAATGATCAGGCAGACGATCGAACCAGCGACATCCCGCTAACAGAGGGGGGATCATCATCGATCACGTCTCAGCCGAATGTTCCCGCATACATACGCTTTCTGACGCTGTAACAAAATAGATTTGGCGTGGCCTATATAAAAGACGGTCAGTCAGTGCAGGTTGGTCACGTATGGTTTTAACTTATCGCAGGATTGTCAGGGAGATCATTGTTTATGAAGTTATTATCATATACATATGTGATAAGTGATATTAAGCATATTAAGAGTTCATTTCATGTAAATCCGTTGAGAATTAAGGAATTGACGAGGTTAAAAACGTTAATTACGTTAAACTATGTTGCTATTTTCATTTGGCCTATAAATGTATTGAAACTAGTTGTTGATTGTGAATTACGATTTGCACGGGAATTTTGCCTGTCATCAGGAGACCCAGAGGTTGATTGGTGCTATATAACTTACTCAAACATTTGTTTTGACCGTCAGTATCACAGGAGTTGCCAGATGGTTTTCACTCGTTATAGTGAGTTAGTTGATGTGACCAATTCACACGGCATATGGGTATGTAAATTCTTAGTTATTGTGCAAAGGGGTTTTCGGCATAATTAAGGAATGGAATCTGTGCAAATTTACAATGTTAGGGATTGAGATAATTATTACATGATTGAATTGTTTAGAGAATTTCTGGTTCACGAAGTGAATGTTTTTTACAGAAATTGAGTCCGTTAGGAGCGAGACAATGTGCTATGATATTGGGAAAGATATGTTGTATGAAAAGGATAAGAATGGAAGTGGGAAATGTAAAAGGATATTAGTATAGAGATGAGCTACCATAGGAGTATAAAATGGTAGGCTGTTAGGTTTACGGAACATTATTGATATTATTGTAAGACATGGTTATTTATTACAATTTTAGCCGGTTTATGTCTATGGCTAGTCCATATCGATAGCCAGACAAACGAAGGTCCAAACGCAGAAGTTTGAAGAACCAGTGTGTGACGCAGTCCACAACATAATAAGACGTCGTAACGGGGGACATTAGGAGGAGTGCCGTCATAGGACGTGTAGAACCATATATCCACAGTTGTGTGGCTTGTCGATCCCGGAATCCAAGGATATACGCGACGCAATGAATATAAGTACAACGACTCGGTGAAGTCGGGAAACGGATACAGTTGGATGTGAAGTACAACGTGTATGAACATTCCAAATACAGGGTACAGTAACGGAAGTGAGGGGACAGTTAAGTGACTGGGGTGAGAGTGTGTATGAGAGTGCGTGAGTAGTTCTTTTGTTTATAGCCTCTCGAATTGTTAGGAAAGAAATTGTTATTCAAAATTGTATATATTTCATAACTGTAAATTAAACATATATTTTTATTCAACCATCGGCGTTCAATTCTACTTTAGTGAGTTGTCGACCCTTGACCATCTTGTGACGAATGGTGTCAGAAGTGGGATTATTCGCTCGATGTATCGAGGCGGCAACGAACTAGGGTAGAATTGGATAGGTTAATTGTAACTCTGCAGATATTCCTTTATAAGATTCATTTTTCTGGAAATTGTACAGTGCATTTACACTTGATACAAATAGCTTATGCTTTATACATGGGGTTTTATTTAGTTTTTTTTTATTCCCTGTGATGCGACACAGCGGCGCTGCCATAAGCGTTTCTGCAGTAAAGCGTGGAGTCTGAGGGATAGAAGGGGTGTGCTTTAAAAGTGTTAAGACTGATATCTGAACATTATAAATAGAATTAGGGTCGTGCATAGTGAGTCTCAAAAGTGAATTATACCGTACAGGATATGCAGAGAATTCAAATATAGATTTGAAGTCCAATGAAGTGTAGTTATTATTAACTTAGATTGTAGTTTATTAACTTAGATTGTAGTTTATTAAGTTTTGATATAGGGTTAGCGTATCGTACTATTGATAGTCATGACTAGTATGAAGGAGTTGATAGAGTTGGGCAAGGAGTTCTGTTATGAAGGTGAGGAACTTAAAAAGTTCGCAAAGGAACGAGAACAGAGACTGAGAGATCGTGAATTCGAGAGAAGGAAGAGAAAGAAGTTAAGTTATTAGAACGACAGCGAGAATTCGAGAGAGAGAAGGAACAGAAAGTATTAGAGTTATTAGAACGACAGAAAGAAGCCGAGAGAGAGAAGGAAGAGAAAGAAGTTAAGTTATTAGAACAACAGAGATTATTAGAGAGAGAGAAAGAAGAGCTGAGGGATCGGGAGCAAAGGAGAGCATTGGAGTTAGCTCAATTAGGACATCAGCAGGCGATGGAGTTGGCCAAACAGGGAGTAGGTAAGTCTTTTATTAAAGATCATAAAATCAAAGGACCGAAATTACCATGGTTTGACGAGGATAAGGATAATATGGACAGTTATCTATCCAGGTTTGAGCGATATGCAGAAGCACAAGGTTGGAAGAATGATCAGTGGTCATTACATCTTAGTGCATTATTGAAAGGTAAGGCGTTAGATGTGTATTCTAGATTACCTACAGAGGACGCTTTAGACTATGTTAAGTTAAAGTCAGCATTATTGCAACGTTTTGAGTTGACTGAAGAAAGGTTTAGAAAACGTTTCAAAGTAGCTAGACCAGAAACGGGAGAGACGTTTGTTCAGTACTTACGGAGATCAATGAATTATCTCGAACGTTGGTTTGAATTAGGAAAGATAGTAAAATCGTACGAAGGCGTCATTGATTTTTTGTTACGAGATCAGTTGTTGTCAATTTGCAATAAGGACTTGTATTTATTTTTGAAAGAAAAGATGTTTACAGATGGTAATGAGATGGCGGTACAGGCGGATCTATTTGCTGAAGCAAGAGGTGGGTGTAGGAATGTTGTATTAAGTGGAAATAATAAAGAAAAGGATCAGGTTGCTAGAGGGTTTAGGTCCGATACAGGACAACGACAGGGTTCCAGTACGCAGAAGGCAGGTAATTCTTTCACTAATTGGAAATGTAGCTATTGTGGTGGAAATCACAGATCGGACGATTGTAGGAAAAGGAGTAGTAGGCATAGTATGGCTGCTGTCGACGATACTGGTGGACGATTTACATCTGGAGATACTAGGAATGCAAGTACTGGTCCATTTGAAAGGTATAGCCACAATCAGGGTAACCATTATTTCAAGGGGAGAGGAAAGCCTCGAGGTCTGTATCGTGGGGGATTAAAGCGAACAGCCAGTTCTAGTTTCATATATTTGTGTAACGATAGTTCGGAACAGCTAGGTGCATGTATGGAAAGGAATTGTCCTACCAAGGAAGGCACAGTTAACGGAGTAAGAGTAGAAATGATGAGAGACACGGGTGCCACGTGCGTAGTTGTAAGGAAACGGTTAGTACAGGAACACCAGTTCTTAGGTAAGGAAAGATGTTGCAAATATATCGATGGATCTGAGCATTATTTTCCGGTAGCAATGATATAGGTGAAGACTCCGTATTATGAGGGTACAACGGAGGCGTTATGTATAGACACTCCACTCTATGATTTAGTTGTAGGTAACATTACAGGCGCGAAATATCCGGAACCCGGAGATGTATCAAATGCAATGCAGACTCGGTCGCAAACAGAACAAAATCCTAAACCATACAGGAAATTACATGTTCCAGGTAAGATTTTAGATATATCGCAAGCAGAATACCGCGACCTGCAGATGGCAGATGAAACTTTGTCGAAGACGAGAGAAAAGGCGAGTGAAAGAACTTTTCATAATTGCAAAGGGGGTGGACAGGTAAGGTATCTGTTTAAGAACAAACTATTGTATAGGGAATTTGAATTTCCTAATCGGAAGCAGTCTTATCAGTGAGTTGTTCCTAAGACGTGTCGGGAAGCGGTTTTAAAGATAGCACATGAGTCATTGATGGCAGGGCATTTAGGTATACGAAAAACTAGGGACAGAGCATTAGCAGAGTTCTATTGGCCAGGGGTTTGTTCGGAAGTCAGTCGGTATTGTAGATCATGCGATATATGTCAACGAACGATGCCAAAAGGTAAGGTTCAAAAAGTACCATTAGGAGAGATGCCATTAATAGAAACGCCTTTTAAGCGTGTAGCAGTTGATTTAGTAGGACCAATCGAACCAATGACAGACAGGAAAAACAGGTACATTTTAGTCATGGTAGATTATGCTACAAGGTATCCGGAAGCCGTTGCTTTACCAGGGATTGAGACTGAACGAGTAGCGGAAGCATTGGTGGATATGTTCAGTTAACTAGGAATACCGGAGGAGATGTTGACGGACATGGGATCACAGTTCACATCTAAGATGATGGCTGAGGTAAGTAGACTTTTATCCTTACGTCAGTTGACTACAACGCCATACCACCCAATGTGTAACGGATTGGTGGAAAAGTTTAATGGAACATTGAAACGGATGATTAAGCGTATGTGTAGCGAGAGGCCCAAGGATTGGGATAAGTACATTAATGCTGCGTTATTTGCGTATAGGGAAGTGCCACAGGAAAGTCTGGGGTTTTCCCCATTTGAATTACTCTATGGCCGGACGGTCAGAGGACCGTTGAGCATTTTGAAAGAGTTATGGTCTGGCGAGGTCAATGATGTTGAAGTGAAATTGACATACCAGTACGTAATAGATTTACGTGAGCGACTCGAAGAGACATGTAAGATGGCACAGGATGAGTTAAGTAAGGCAAAGTCTAGACAGAAGATATACTATAACAAACGGGCAAAGGACAGAAATTTCCCGATAGGTGCCAAGGTTCTGGTATTACTTCCGGTAAGTCACAATAAATTATTATTGCGGTGGAAGGGTCCATTTGAAGTGATCAAGGTGATGAATAAGGTAGATTATAGAATTAATATGAAGGGTAAGGAAAAGACTTTTCATGCCAATATGTTGAAACAGTACAATGAGCGAAGTGCTGATGACGGTAGTAGTGATAAAGGTATATTAGCAGTGGTTTGTTCTGCAGTTATTGAAGATAGTGAAGATCGGAAATTAGATAATGCAGACGTAGATTGGGTAGATGAGAAGATACCTTTAGAGTGTCTTTCTAGAGTAGGT
Source organism: Serripes groenlandicus (assembly GCA_031761405.1). NCBI lineage: Eukaryota > Metazoa > Mollusca > Bivalvia > Cardiida > Cardiidae > Serripes > Serripes groenlandicus. Next base: position 19,826,743 of record JASEVX010000014.1, read on the forward strand.
AACGAGTCTAAGAAAGATGTAGACGTTTGTAAAGAATTGTCTCCTGAACAGAGGAAACAGGTTGACATGGTTTTGGAAGAGTTCGCCGATGTTTTGACAGAAATACCGGGAACTACTTCACTTGTTGAACATGATATTAAATTAAATACATCAGAACCCATCAGGTTCAAGGGTTATCCTATTCCATACCAGTCGGTGGCGACAGTAAACGAAGAGGTCAGTAAGATGTTAGAGTTAGGAGTCATAGAGCATTCTAATGCATCGTTTTCGAGTCCTATAGTATTTGTTAGGAAGAAGGACGGCAAAATTCGGTTTTGTATAGGATTAGCATTATAGCGATTCCAGGTAGAGAAAATGTAGGGGCAGATTACTTAAGTAGAGTAAACAGTCAAGTAAAGGAATCAGGAAACAGTTAGTGAAATGAGTATTTTAGGCACACATTGGAGTCATGACAGCTGTGTAATCGTGTATATATATATAAGGAATGCAATACTAAGGGAAATTAAGATACGGGTTGTAAATAGTACAGGGAACGAACCTGGTGTATTTTGTTAAATAGACAAAGTGTAACCACTTTATCCTTGGGGGGGAACGTGTTGTAACAAAATAGATTTGGCGTGGCCTATATAAAAGACGGTCAGTCAGTGCAGGTTGGTCACGTATGGTTTTAACTTATCGCAGGATTGTCAGGGAGATCATTGTTTATGAAGTTATTATCATATACATATGTGATAAGTGATATTAAGCATATTAAGAGTTCATTTCATGTAAATCCGTTGAGAATTAAGGAATTGACGGGGTTAAAAACGTTAATTACGTTAAACTATGTTGCTATTTTCATTTGGCCTATAAATGTATTGAAACTAGTTGTTGATTGTGAATTACGATTTGCACGGGAATTTTGCCTGTCATCAGGAGACCCAGAGGTTGATTGGTGCTATATAACTTACTCAAACATTTGTTTTGACCGTCAGTATCACAGGAGTTGCCAGATGGTTTTCACTCGTTATAGTGAGTTAGTTGATGTGACCAATTCACACGGCATATGGGTATGTAAATTCTTAGTTATTGTGCAAAGGGGTTTTCGGCATAATTAAGGAATGGAATCTGTGCAAATTTACAATGTTAGGGATTGAGATAATTATTACATGATTGAATTGTTTAGAGAATTTCTGGTTCACGAAGTGAATGTTTTTTACAGAAATTGAGTCCGTTAGGAGCGAGACAATGTGTTATGTTATTGATAAAGATATGTTGTATGAAAAGGATAAGAATGGAAGTGGGAAATGTAAAAGGATATTAGTATAGAGATGGGCTACCATAGGAGTATAAAATGGTAGGCTGTTAGGTTTACGGAACATTATTGATATTATTGTAAGACATGGTTATTTATTACAATTTTAGCCGGTTTATGTCTATGGCTAGTCCATATCGATAGCCAGACAAACGAAGGTCCAAACGCAGAAGTTTGAAGAACCAGTGTGTGACGCAGTCCACAACATAATAAGACGTCGTAACGGGGGACATTAGGAGGAGTGCCGTCATAGGACGTGTAGAACCATATATCCACAGTTGTGTGGCTTGTCGATCCCGGAATCCAAGGATATACGCGACGCAATGAATATAAGTACAACGACTCGGTGAAGTCGGGAAACGGATACAGTTGGATGTGAAGTACAACGTGTATGAACATTCCAAATACAGGGTACAGTAACGGAAGTGATGGGACAGTTAAGTGACTGGGGTGAGAGTGTGTATGAGAGTGCGTGAGTAGTTCTTTTGTTTATAGCCTCTCGAATTGTTAGGAAAGAAATTGTTATTCAAAATTGTATATTTCATAACTGTAAATTAAACATATATTTTTATTCAACCATCGGCGTTCAATTCTACTTTAGTGAGTTGTCGACCCTTGACCATCTTGTGACAGACGCCTTTGCAGCAGACGACATTTGGAAACAGTGTAGCATAAGGGGAAATTGACCATGATGAACTATTTCTCCTTTAGTCCCATTAGTTTTTATCTCTTATGAATGATTAAACTTTCCCATGAATAAAATGTCCATACATTTGCCTCAACATTTTCTAAGTCGTCTCCTGTTAAATGGATGTATGTGAGAAAGGTTAAACATGATGGTAATTTCGACTTCCGTCTTTTACGCTTGGTACTTCCAGGGATACGTGTAGCACTATGAATGGTGTACAGTGTTATGCCTTCATTCTTAGATTATACATGTATATACTCCACAGAGGAATATACAAAGCAACACGATATGAACCAAACTGCCTAATTAAGACTAGCTCTAGAATTGTATTAAAAATAGGTCAAATAATGGAGATTGGTCAAAAGAACATACAGTGCCATAAACAGTGCACATTGTTATGCCAGTTGTCATTCTACAGACATTATAAAAGATCTTAAATCTTGTGAATCTGACCTGACGCAATGTGAGGCCTAACATTACACATTACACATTACATGAGGCCTCATGATGCAACCAAAACACCTAGAAGAGTCGTCCTGCAGTCTGGTATTACTGAACAATTCTAGTCTGCATATGTTTCGAGCCTAAGAGATGCTAGCAATATTATACACTAGAGAAAAATATACACAATCCGAAATAACCTTCATGACTAAACTATTTGTTCCCTACAGACAACACATGGTGCACCTAGGAAACTTCTCTTGAGAATGACAAGAACAATTGAAATCACTCAAAACGAGTAATTCCAACTATTCTCTCAGTGTTTTCATTCTAGATCAAATCATATTTCCAATACATAAGATATGACAAGATATTTGCAAGTTGCTTTTGAAACAGACAATTGTATAATAGCTTATTGGGGAAACGGTTAGCCATAGGACCCAATATATATACAGCTGCTTGCATGAAGAAATAATAAAAAATCCTATAAATGACTAATTCACTTTCAGCCTTTGGAAACACTGCATTAAACTATAAATGCAGACACCTATATGATACAAAACAAACACAATAATCAATGCATGTTTATTCATCGAAACAAAGAAGAGTGTTAAAAAGTGCGTTCCATAGGTCATTGTTAATTGATTGATCGTAGCAAGAACACCTAAAAGCGTCGATTATTTCAACACACTCGGAGAAGCAAGCAAAGTCAACGTACGGAATATAGAATAGAACAACATTCTTACACTCATAAATTATTTTTGTACGATGAAATGCTTTGTTATAAGGCTCAATCGCATCGTGTCGGTTACTCTTTGAAGGCATAAGTGTTATCATACTGATGTAATTAAAATGCGAAAACATTATAGATTAATGTTTGTATTTTCACATAACAGTATACATGTTGTTGCGACAGGATTAAGATTAGTTATGTCATACATATACTTACAGTTTAAATAAATGTAAAAAACATTTGAGAAAAGAGTAATTAGTTTAGGAAAACATATGGATTATTTATTATATCAAATAAAAAAGCACCCTAATCGGATTTCTATCCGTCTATGGCTCTTTTTTAGAATCACGGAGTTCTGGTGATACGGCTACGTTTGCCAGTACAGTCAAAGTTATGTTAGTTGTCACCTGTGTTAAAAAGTAAACTACTATTCAGCAGTCAATAGAATATTGACCATAATAAAACCTTCATTATTTTAATTGTATAAAACAGCCACCTGTGTTCGACTATACAAATACAAGTTTGACTGTACTGGCAACCGTAGCCGTACCACCACTAGTCCACATCGACAACACGGAAACACAAACACAAGCAGTGGAAGACAATGGTGGAGTGTTACAGTTGGGCCTCTCGTACCAGGTCTCAAATCCTGCGACAAGCGGGTTTTTCTTGTTTGGATTTTGTCCATATAACGACGCAAGAACTGGTTTAGTTTCCAGGAAGCAGGAATCGAGCGTGACTATATTGAGCATTAAGTTTATTTCGAAGTTGATGTAAAATAGATAAGTATAAACTAAACTGAAAGGAAACAACAATCAATGGGTACACGTACACTATTATACCTTTGCCGACCGCCTTGATTGTGTTGTGCCTCGTGTGCGGAATGTCGCGGTTTTGATCCGCGGCCGGGTCATGCAAAATGTTTTAATATAATTGTTAATAGCAGCCCTTCTGCGCGCTCAGGCTTGCGGGGTTGGCAGTACGACTAACTCGCTTGTGTCAGGATAAATGGACAGTAGTACTGGTACTGTAGTACTGGTACATAGCCCAAGAAACGCCGTGATATAACTGAACAATTGTTGAGAACGGAATCAAACTACAAACAAGCAATCCACCTATGCAACATGCAAAGACAAACACAACCAAACATAAATATATCTACTCATATATCCCTACGTGTTAACAGCGTAACACTTTTGAAAGTAATCAGACGTCATTTGCTCACCAAAGCGATGAAATAATTGAGTTAAGAATAGACAGTTCTACTCTGTGTATGTCAAATCCAATTTGGAGATGCCAGTCAACAATCAAACAATATAAATTGCAACATGGCTAGCCTAGAGGCTAACCACCCTAATCGAGCCCCGGTTACACATTCACTAACGGCGTGGGAAGTCAGTCCATGGATTGTTAGTTCAAATCCCATGTACGGCAACATTCTTTCCGACGTTTGAAAAAAGTCAATGTGACAAGCGTCATTCGTGTTTCACCAATAGGCTAACAGTCTATTTGAAAAAGCAACCAGTTGCTAGGAAACTATAGTGGGAGGTGAAAAAGCTAAGACGCACATGAGTGGATGAAATGGCCTCCGTGATATGACTGAAACAATGTTGAAAACGGCGCTAAGCTCCTATCAATCGACACCAACTCTTAACAATTGCAAGTTTTGGCCGCCAATCTAATGGTCCTATTTACAAGTAGAATAACACCAATACTTCTGGCGTTTCTCACATGAAATATGCATTATTTGCCATTCATTTATCAAAATACTCCAAGTTAATATCACATGGACATTGGAGTTGCCCAATCTTAAACATAGAAGAGTGTAATTAATGTAGTTGGTGCTTCAATGTAAAGGCTGTAGTATACGTATAAGTTATACAAATGGTTAATTTCAAAGTAATACGCTCGGTAATTCGAAAGCGTTTTAAGCTGATAATCATCAGGTCTAATGGAATCTTCCACACGCTTAATTGACATTCTCAGCTCGATCGATCTTTTCCGGATTTCTTCTGTTCACTTATTTTTCCCGTTCATAATCCAGATATATAATTTGATCTAGAATGAAAACACTAGGAGAATAGTTGGAATTACTTATTTTGAGTGATTTCATTTTTAGCTCGACTATTCGAAGAATATGAGAGCTATACTACTCACCCTGGCGTCGGCGTCGGCGTCGGCGTCGGCGTCGGCGTCGGCGTCCACGTCACACTTTGGTTAAGGTTTTGCATGCAAGTTCTAAAATACTACATGTATTGCATTGAAACTTTCTACAACCCTACCAAACTATCACACCAATGTAGATTATCAAGTTAGATAACTCTGTCCTGCATTTTATGCAAGTTATGGCCCTTTTTTACTTAGAAATTCTGGTTAAAGTTTTGCGTGCAACTAAAGTAAGAGTCCATATCTCAGTATTTACTTGATGCATTGCATTGAAACTGTCTACAACCCTACCCAACTATCCCACCTATGTAGATTATCAAGTAAGATAACTCTATCCTGCACTTTATGCAAGTTATGGCCCTTTTTTTACTTAGAAATTCTGGTTAAAGTTTTGCGTGCAACTAAATTAAGAGTCCATATCTCAGTATTTACTTGATGCATTGCATTGAAACTTTTTACAACTCTACCCAACTATCACACCTATGTAGATTATCAAGTAAGATAACTCTATCCTGCACTTTATGCAAGTTATGGCCCTTTATTTACTTAGAAATTCTGGTTAAAGTTTTGCGTGCAACTAAATTAAGAGTCCATATTTCAGTATATACTTGATGCATTGCATTGAACCTTTATACAACCCTACCCAACTATCACACCTATGTAGATTATCAAGTTAGATAACTCTATCCTGCATTTTATGCAAGTTATAGCCCTTTTTTTACTTAGAAATTCTGGTTAAAGTTTTGCGTGCAACTAAATTAAGAGTCCATATCTCAGTATTTACTTGATGCATTGCATTGAAACTTTCTACAACCCTACCCAACTATTACACCTGTGTATATTATCAAGTATGATAACTCTATTCTGCATTTTATGCAAGTTATGGTCCTTTTTTTTCTTAGAAATTCTGGTTAAAGTTTTGCGTGCAACTAAATTAAGAGTCCATGTCTCAGTAAATACTTGATGCATTGCATTGAAACTTTCTACAACCCTACCCAACTATCACACTTGTGTAGATTATCAAGTATGATAACTCTATCCTGCATTTTATGCAAGTTATGGCCTTTTTGGACTTGGAAATTCTGGTTAAAGTTTTGCATGCAACTACATAAAGAGACCATCTCTTAGTAAACTACTTGATGCATTGCATTGAAACTTTATACAGCCCTTACCAACCATCACATCTATGTAAACAATCAAGTATGATTACTCTATCCAGCATTTTATGCAAGTTATGGACCTTTTTGGACTTAGAAATTCTGGTTAAAGTTTTGCAACTACATTTAGAGTGTAATCTCAGTTACAACTTGAAAAATTGCATTGAAACTTTATACAACCTTTCCCAATTGCACAACTATAAACACAACCAATTAAGATAACTCTATCCTGTATATGGTGCAAATTGTTGCCGTTTTTTTACTTAGAAATTATGGTTAAAGGTTTGCGTTAAACTACATTAAGAGTCAATATCTTAGTAACTACTTGATGCATTCCATTGAAAGGTTATACAACCCTTTCTAACCATCACACCTATGAAAATAATCATGTTAAATAACACTATCCAGCATATAATGCAAATTATCACCCACTAAGAAATTGTGGTTAATGTTTTGCATGCAACTACATTAGAGTCCATTATCTCAGTAACTTAAATAAGTGGTGGAATAGTCGAGCGCGCTGTCCTCCGACAGCTCTTGTTTCATAACATTCTCAAGAGAAGTTTGATTCTAGGTACCCCATATGTTGTATGTAGGGATCAAATGGATAAGTCATGC